>JAULKM010118808.1:0-21390 GCA_032355605.1 Rubia tinctorum | reverse complement strand
GCCCAGCAGTTTCTGCTCCGAAAACCCATCGGTGGCGGCTTCGAGATCTCTGTAGTTGAACTCCTCAATTGCATTCTCCCTGCAATTGGGGACCTTCGAACAAACTGGAGAATGGGAGTTGGAGATTGAAACAGAGGATTCCGCTTTACAAGACAAATAGCCCATCAAGATTCAATCCCTCCGACAAATAAAAACACAATTGGTCAAGGGGTTCTCGTGTGATGGAATTGATTAGGGTCGGTTGAAACGATGATGAAAGGATTGAAAATGAATGAAGTCTGAGGGAAAGATAGTGAAGAAGCTGTGCGTTTCTAATGCGGTCCGGTCCCCTCTGAGTCAATATATTATAAAAATACTAAAGAGAATAGTCCGATCGCTGTTTGTTTGTGAGATGAAAAAAGTATTCAACGGAGGATTTTGGCTGTACCTTTAAGACTTTTATAAGTGGATCGTATCATTACATAATAACCATTTTTTTTGTTTCACCTTTAAATTTACTAACGCGGCGGCAAACATGTTCCTTGTTACCTTGATCAATATGTAGACCATAGAATTCTATTTAAAAAGAATAAAAATAAAAAAGAAATGCAAATATAATCTTATCTGATTCACATAAGTGCAAATATAATATTTTGATAATTGAAAGTACAAATACAATCCTAAATAGTAAGCGTAAGAATAAATATATCCATTCCAGCATATTTAGGCCGAAATTGAGATAAAAGAGTATTTTACCCCTGTAAAAAATGAAGTTTCAATAATACCCCTAAACCCTTATTTTCCTTCTCTCTTTCTTTCACTTTTTTCTTCTTTTTTTCCTGCTATACTTTCGCCGATCAGACGCCTCTCTTTCCTTCACTTTTCCTTATTTTATTTACTCCTCCAGCTGATCCCCCCTCGACGCCATGTCTGAGCCATCCCCCCACCGCTCCTTCCTCTCTCATTGCAATACCGCTACCTCACCACCCCTCCTCCCTCCGCCGCTCTCTCACCGCGACGTAGCTAAGCCCACCGAGTCAACCGCCTCATCTCTATTTGGCGCCAGGTCAGCGGGTGGAGGAGGTGAGGTGAGGTGAGGTGAGGTGAGGCTGAGAGAGGGAAGGTAGGAACGCTGATGGTGGAGGCATAGGTGATGGCGGCAGCGGAGGGGGGGTGAGGCAGCGGGGGGAAGGCAGAACCGTAGAGGTGGTAGAGGCGGAGGTGACAGCAGCAGAGAGAGTGAGGCGACGGGTAGAAGGCGGAACCTTGGAGGTGGTGGAGGCGGAGGTGATGCCGATGGAGGGGATGTGGCGGCAAGAGGAAGGCGGAACCCTACAGGTTATGGAGACGGAGACGACGGCTGATAGGTGGCTGGAAAGGGGCGGAGTGGCTTAGCTAAGGCGGGGCAAAGCAAAGCGTGTTGAGCGAAGAAGGGAAGTGATTTGTGTGGTGGAAGGTGGAGCAGGTGAGAGAGCGGCAGAGGCAGAAGTCTGATGGTTGGAGGAAGGCTGATGGGTGGTGGAAGATTAAGCGGGTCTAAGCGGAGGCGGGGCTGATGAGTGGTGGAAGGCAGAGCCGGTGAGAGAGCAGAAGGCTGTTGGATGGCGGAAGTCTGAGCGAGTCTGGGCGGGTCTGAGCAGGGGCAGATCGGAGCAAAAGTGGGCTAATGGGTGGTGGAAGGCGGAGCAAATGAGGTAGAGGCGGAGACTGAAGCTTGATGGGTGGCGAAAGGCAGAGTGGGTCTGAGCGGAGGTGGGGATGATCGATGGAGGCGGTGACAAAGGTGGTGGAGCAGTGGCTGTGGTGGCAGAATAATAGTAGGGCAATGGGCATTTTTGTCTTTCAAGTTTTTGTATTAGGTTGAAAGGGAATTTTGGTCAATTTCGGTCGATCAATGACCGGAAATGGCCAGTCATTGCTGAAATTTAGTCTTTAGGGTAATATTTTCACTTATGTAAGTAGTTAGTGTTTTTCCACTAAAAATAATATCAGGGTTATATGTGCACGTACTGAAGTATATAGGGTTATATTTGTATATATCCCAAAAGAAAATAGACAGTAGAATTCCCTTCTTTCTTTCATAAGTACTTGGGTGAAGGGTGTTTTTAACCCTATGTTTTGATCAAAAGTGCCCATATAATCTTGTAAAATATAAAAGTGTCAATTTAACCCTAAATTTTGAACGAAAGTGCCAATCTAACCTTGCAACATGAAATTGGACGAAACTCATTAAAATGACAATTATACCCCCAATTTTAAAAATATCAAAAACATAAATAAATAGGAAAAGACTAAAATGCCCACCTTATCTTTCTCTTTCCCTCTTTCCCTCTTTCCCGACCTTTTATCATTCCCTTCTCATCCACCGCATCAAATTTTTGTTGCTGCCGAATATTGCTGTGAAGGGGCTAAGGTTTAGGGCAGAGGTGGGTGTCAAAGTGGTTGTGTGTTGGATGTTGCTGTGGTAGGCATCAAATGTTACTGTAGTGGGCGTCATAGTGGTGGTGCGTCAGATATTGTTGTGTGATGTGCACCATTATGCATGCGTTGCCGATGAATTGAACACATTTATTACCATCTTTTGTTTGGTTTATTGCTAGTTTTAGTTAGGTTTGCATGACAAAGGGTTTGGACGACCACTTTTGGTTTCCTTGTCTAAATCCCGCGTTTTGTAGATTTAATTGAGACTAATGGACACTTTGTATTCACAGATGCCCAGATCTTCCTCTTTGATCTCATTGGTAGGTTGGTCATGAGTGCTTTTTAATTTTCTCTGGTGGAAGGCCATCCGCGAGGGTGGTAGTAGATATTTGAAGGCCATTTGCAAGGATGCTAGAAGATACCGAAGGCCATTCGTAAAGATGATAGTAGATTAAAGGCCACAAATTTTAAATCGTGGTAGTAGAAGAAATTGAGACCAAAAAAGGAAGATTCAAAGTTCAAGAAGGCTAAAGAAGAAATGAATGGATCATTGTTCAAGGTTGCATGAAGTTTTGGAAAAATCCAAGAAGAATCGGTACATGTGGGTGTTACCATTGGATTCTTCTTCTTGAGCGCATTAAAATTGACTATAACAACTTCCAAATTGGACCAAACATTCACCCATAATGAAGAAAGGAATTATCTAAGCGAACCAGCCACGGCCGGCGCAGACCGCAAAAGCTTGGCGCGGACCAAAATCTAGCCAACCAGCACGACCTTTGTCAGGGGGCCTTGGCATGGCCTGTACCACCTGGCACGAGCCGTGTCAATTTGTGGAACAAGAGTCACCTCTTTTAACTCCAAAATTTACTAAGTATGAGGCCGGGACATTCCGGTTTACACATCTCGCACCATTTCAAGTCATAAATGCCAAGACTAGCTCACGAGGTGTGAAGAATGACGTTGGGTACACCGAGGTACTATGGAAAACAAGTTTCCAGCGGACGGGGCGAGCAAAATGACACTTAGCGTGGATCAGAAAGGAGCAAAATGAAGACCCAACACTCTCATTTATCTCTACTATATATATGAACTTTTGTCTGCTAGGGTTTAAGTTTATACTCATTTTTAGATCTTAGTAGGTGGTTAGAGAGAGAAAACACTCTCATTTATCTCTATTTTCTTTTCTTTTCATTTTTAATCTTTCTTTAACCCAAAAATGTTGAATCCAATGCAATACTTGGGTTCATGCTTAAGGAGTAGGGATCTAGCTTGGGGACTATATTTGTATTCATGTGTTGATGTTTATTTTGTGAAATTTCTAGATCTACCAATTTCTATATGTTTTGTGATCATTATGTTGGCTTGTTCTTAATATTCTTATGAATTATGTGATAGTCACACTTTGTTGGCACACAACCGAGTCTACTTTCATTTTGGTGCACTATTGCTACTCTACAGTTAAGGAAAAATAGATGCGGTTTGGGTGCAATAGTCCAGAACTGGGCCTTAGCCGACCAAAGAGATCTGAAGGATTGCAGGAAGAGATTGAGCAGGTATTAAACTAGGGTTATCTTGTTGATCCTACGAGCTATCGATATGACAGCTACTTCCTTTGCCTTTGTAGGCCTAGGGTTATTCATTCGTGGTGTTCTGCCCAAGGTTTAATTGCACGGGAAAGAATCAGACATGCGCAATGTGCCATAGCCATTGTTGCACTCCCCTAGCTTGGAGGCTTGGCTAACGGAAGATTTCATACTCGCACCTCTATATGAAAAATAGGGGAAGGTTTTAACCATTGCACGCACCTCGTGACACAAACACTAGAATAGAGTTAAATTCTTGTATTTGAAGAAAACGATGATCGAAATAACATCAACCATGTTATGCAAATATTCACTGGGTGCTTGTTTATATTGTTTATTCCGTTGATTGCATACTAGTAGTTGATAGGTTAAAATACCCCTAATGGTTATTTTCACAACGCTGTTTATTCCTAACACGTGGTCGGATTGACGACCCGACCACGGTTGTGTTTAGTAGATTACTTTCTAACATCTCTGTGGACGACCCCTGTACTTGCCACTATCTACCATTCTTGGTACTATAGTAGTAGGAACGAGATCTACATATAAATCTTATCTTTGACCCTTAATAGCTTTTGGTAGCCTCCTCTCGTGTTTAACGACACTCGGGAGGCTGTTTCCAGGGATGTTAGCTTAACTGTCTAGTAGTTAACTTAAACGTGTTAATTGAGTAAGTCGTGTTGTCTTTTTTTTTGCTTTGTTGGTTTTTGTTGTTGAGCTTTCTTATTTGTTTCCGGTTACTTCTAACCATGTTTTCTAGTATTGATTTTAGTTGGCTATTGTTTATTCCTGGTTTATTGTACATACCCGTGCTAAGAACTTGGGAGTTTTACACAGTCCAATGAAATGCACAGGTAATAGGCAAGGAAAGAAGTGGAGACCTAGGCCGAAAGTTCCATAAGAACCACTTTCAGTATCCATAGAGAAAGAATAAATGACGGATGACAACCGCACTTTGAGAGAGTTGATGGCTCCAAACATAGAGAATCAACTTCTTTGCATCATCTTCCCACCATTTCCACCAAATGCAACGTGTGAACTCAAGAGAGGTATGATTCATTACTTGCCGACTTTCCATGGGATGCCCGGAAATGATCCAAACAAGCATCTTTCGGAATTCCACCTAGTTTGTACAAATATGAAGCCGGCAAGTGTTTTGGAGGAAGACTACAATTTACAAGCGCTTACCTTCTAACTTATGGATTTGGCCAAATATTGGTTATACAATCTATCTCCCGATTGTATCACCTCATAGATGGATACATTTCTCGAGAAATACTTCCTAGCTTCAAAGTCCGCGGGATTGAAGAAGAAACTCTCCAACATCTCTCAGTTTTCTAATGATTCCCTCTAAGAGTATTGGGAATTGTTCAATACATTTTTGGCTAGTTGTCTGTATCATCCATTCAAGGAGGGAGACTTGGTTTACTATTTTTTGAAGAATTGTGTGATGATGCAAGCATATTGTGAATGCTGCTTACAATGGTTCGATCCCAAAAAGAGCTCAAGGGAAGCAATGACACTCTTCGAGAAGATGGCAAACCGAACAAGGCAATTGGGTATAAGGTCTAGGGTGAAGCGTGTGGATTAACCATCTCAATCCTCAAAGTTAGAAGAGCAAGTCTAAGCTCTTGCCTCTATTATGAAAGAGTTAATGAAATTGGGAGTCCAACAAGCAAAAGTGTGCGGCGTTTGTAATCTTGATCATCACACGAAGAAGACTTTGAGGAAGTAAAGGCGTTGTCTTTTGACAATGGCGGAAATAGGCCACAGTTTGTTAGGGGGCAAAAAAAAGGGTTCCATGGGAACCAAGGAGGATAAATGCAAGATCCCTATGCAAACACCTTAACACGAGATGCCACGATCACCCCAACTTTTGTTGGCTCAAGGAGAACCAAATTCAAGGGTAAAACCGAGGCAGAGAAGCTTCACCTCAACCCTATCCGAGGGGAAAAGGGCCTTCAAACAAAAATGCCTTTCTTTACAAGTCTAACTTAAAGGAAATCCTTGAAGCAATCTCTCAATTGACCAAGGAACACGACATCTTTGCAGAGCGTACAAGGCGAGAGATTGAAGATCTCTTGACTAGAGCATTCTCGAGCATCAAGAAACTTTAGTTTTAAGTCAAGAAACTTGCTACCTCGGTAAGCCTACTTGAGGCTAAAGAGTCTGGCAAACTTCCTTCCTAACCGGAAGTTAATCCGAGAAATGTTAGCACTTTGAAGTTGAGAAGTGGGAAGGAGGTGCGTGAGCCCAAGAAGGAAATATCTCAAGAGGATGACTTGGTTGTGGAAATACCTCCACCTTCTTGAACATCATCCGAATATGATCATCATTGTTTGGCACCTTTGGCCTTCCCCTAAGTGCATTAGGGAAAGGTGGCATGAGATTAACCCTCTCAAGAGGATGACATGGTTCTGCCACCTTTCCCTAATGCATTTAGGGGAAGGCCGAAGGTGCCAAACAATGATGATCATATTCGGAAGATCTTGAAGAAGGTGGAGGTTAGTGTCCTGATCTTAGACTTGATTGAACATTTCCCCTTGTATGCAAATTTTTTGAAAGTTGCACGTATAAGAAAGAGAAATAAACCACTTAAGAAAGTAGGTAAAGTGAAACTAGATGGAGTCGCCACTCTTAACCATAGAAAATTTCCTACAAAATGTGATGACCCCGACATGTTTTCAATTCTTATTTCTTTAAGTTGTAAATTAGTGAAAAATTCTATGATTGATCTTGGAGCTTATATTAATGTATTCCTTCGTACAATTATGAGAACCTAGAAATAGGTGAAATTAAAGAGATTAGGGTAATCGTCTAAATGACCGATCATTCCTAAGCTAGTCCCCATGGACTAGTGAAGAATGTCATGGTCCGAGTGGGCAAATTGGTGTTTCTGGCGGACTTCTATGTCCTTGATGAAGTGCACGATGGTGTTGCACCCTCAATTTTATTGGGGAGGCATTTTCTCAAAATATCAAGGGCTAACACGATGTTCATTCGGGAACACTAACCTTAGATAATGACATGGATAGTGTTGGGTTTGATGTTTTCAAGTCTAAGCATGATTCATATAATCTCTCTCTTGTTTGTAAAGGCATAACTTTGTATGAAGAAGATGTTCAACATGATAAATCTCACATGATGGATAATGATAATTGGCCTTGATATGACTCTTGATGATAGCGAGGAAGATAGCATAAGTGATGAGATTTGGAAGAATATAAGATTGATAGAAAGAATCCTCCCATGCAATTTAACTTTTATAGGCATATTGATGAGACCATGGATTTGTACGATGTTATTGATGATTTTTCTGTCTTTGATTTTTTTTCTATGCTCACTAACATGCAGCGGGATGTGGGAAATGGTGAGGATGTAAAATACCCTCGACCACCTCCCAAACCCAAGGAAAGGACCAAGGATTTGGTTTGTGCTATGTGGATATTCACTCGGTCTAGCAAACAAAGAGCTTAAAGGTAAGGATGACTTCTTGTGGAGACCTATCCATAAGGATGTCATTGTGAGTCGAGATGTTGATGGAAACTCTGAAGGCCCAACAGTAGGTTTATTCAATTAAAATGCATAAAAAAGGAATAAGTCGTGATAACGACAATAAACATACGTGGTCTTTCTTTCTCTGTTCTTGACATGTTTTTAGTAGATAGATTTTGCATGTTTTTAGTTTATGACAAATATTTTTGAGATGAAACTCTTTTTGATTGGTGAATTTGAGTTTGAGTCTCATTCTTTTTGAGTGAAAATACATAGGGTTTGTTTGGAGACAAGGTATTTTCGAAGAAAAAAAAGGAGAAAAAGAGGGGAAAAGGCACTAACCTCATGCCACATTCATCTGGCACGAGGGGGTCTCGTGCCGAATTCTACCACAACCCATTTCACTGGGAACGACCCATGCTAAGTTCTGGAATGAGAGGTGCCTGGTGGCAGACTTAAAATTTTGCAATTTTAGGGCCAAAAATTCAGATTTTTGAAATTCAAACTTTGAGCAAAAACATGGAATTCTTGGATCATTAATTCAGAAAATTCTTTGTTTTCCCCCAAAGTGTTGGTGTAAATAGTACTCTGACACCTCCCTTGTGCATAAATTGATTGGTACTTTTTGTCCCTCACTCTCTAATTTTAAAAACTGTCATCCTTATCTCATGTGTACCTCTTTTTTATTCACATTATTTGCTGTAAATAATAATCCATAGTACATTACCTCATCACTAGGATTCATTTAGCTCACTAAAATTTCTCAAGAACACTTTCCTTCAGATATTTCAGAATTTTGGGCCACTTTCCTCAATAATTAGCATTTTTGCTTTTTTTCGTGTGGATTCTTTATCTCCTGGCTTGAAATTCCGGGTAATCCTTTGAGCTCAATATTTACTTGATTTATTTAGCTTGATGTTGATTCGTGGAGGAGCTTTGTGCTTGGAAACATGTTGAGTTGTTTTTGGGAGAAAGTTTTGGGCTATTTCAATGATTTTGTGATAAACTGGGTGCGGGGTTGAGTGTTGTGCTTTGATTTTGTAATCTTCATTGAATGTGATGATTGAAGAGGAATGGTTCTTGATTGCATGATCTTCTTGATGGAATGTTATGATTTTTCATTGGTTGATGGTTTAGAAAGAATGATTATTGATTGAATAGCTTTTATATGAGATAACATGGTTTGAAATGTGGTAGCTATTTAGGAAAGAATATTCTTTTTTAATGAATCTCAATGAATTCCTTTGGTTATCCTTGCATTACCACTTTTTCTTGTTGTGAATAGGATGGCTGAAAGAGGAAAATGTCAGGAAAGGGAACCACTTCCGGGGGTGACCAGGGGAAGAAGCCGGCCGAGGTTGGGAGACGGGAGCCGGCAACTTCTTTTTCTCCCAACCCCACATTTTTCATTGATGAATTCATGGGTTTGACCAAAATTTCCGAGGATGTGGCCCAAAGGTGGAGGTACCTAAATTGCCCGAACAAGACTATAATGGAAACAAATTTTGCAAGTAAAGAAACTTTGGGAGCTCTAGGCCTACTCGAGCCTATCACGTACTTTCTTAGTAGGATAGGCCTAGAAGGTTTCTTGGACAAGCACTGCAAGAACTATATTTGATGGACTTTATAATTCTTGGCAACTTTGGAGTAAATGAAAGACCGTGAGGGGAGGAGATTCATATGATTCCACTTGGATGAAACCGAGTACACTATGACACACCGGGTTATTGCCCAACCGTTCGGGCGAAAGTACGGGAATGAGGTCCTAAAGATTCACCGACAAGGACTTTCATTCTCATTGAGAAATTTTTGGAAGATCTTATCGAGAACAAAAAGGTAGCACCTTTGCAAGAGTACGAAAATCATCCACCCGACATTGCGTTACGTTCACCGACTCTTGGCTATGAGAGTGTTCTTTCATGGGGAAATCTCCCAATGTCCGGGGCCGGATATTCACATCCTTCGGGCGATGACCCCGGAAGGAAACTTTTACCCCAACATGGTTACAACATTTCTATGAGAGGTATTGTTGGACTCTTAGCCCATCACTTGGGTCATTCATCTCCTTCTCTATTGGCGGTGGAGAATTTGGGTTGTTCAGGGACATGGTACATGATGGACATGCTGGCGAAAGCAGAAATGGTGGCCACTACGACTTCAGAGGATTGATTTGTATGGATATATGGTGTCTCTTTGGTGTGCAATTTCATGATTCTACCCTAGCCAGAATGCACAACTATCAATTAAGATACAGTATAGGAGGACCTTTTCATAGCCCCTGATCCGAGGTTCAAGAAGGATTTCTACAGAATCCTATCAAACCCGGATATAGACATTGAGGTGGATGATAGTGAGACCCTATCTAGGGTGCCTCCTAGCCGCATCAACCTACCCGCAAAAATTCTTGATCAATTCTGTATCTTCGGGGAGCAACTTGCTAGTTCCACCAAGATTGTAAAGGGTATCTCTGAAGTAGTATGTGGGATAGGCTTTCATTTGGATGACTTTAGGACACGACTCGGTTCTATGGAGGCCATCGAGCAAGTGCTTGAGGGACTTCACCTTTCAAAGCTAGATGGCTTCAAAGATGTCATTCCTATTGAGAGGCATGAGATTCATAAAGAGGAGAGAAGGAGGAGGCACGAGATTCGACACTTGAGGAGGGACCCTTTGGGGTCACATGAGTGAGCTTCACTATATTTCTCTCTCCCACTTATAATTTTTATTGATTCATTGCATTGGGGACAATGTAGAGTTCAAGTGTGGGGGAGGGAGTAGTGAAACACTTAGGAGTTTTCATCTTGGGATTCCTTTGTGTTCTTGGTGTTACTTTAGTTTTTTCTTTTTGTTGGTTTTGGTAAATTGGTAGAATCTTAGGTGGTGTGATCTTTAGGTGGTTATCACTTTGTTGGGGAATATTTTGGGATTAACACTTTGGTGTGTAACTTTTTTATTTTCACTATCTTTTGTAGTACGAAGCCCTACAATGGGGCATTTTGTTCTACACAAAAAAAATGAAAATTTTGAAATACATATATACCTGGCTAAGTTGGAAACCCGAAAGGGCAACGTAGGCAAAAATGGGAAGGAAAGCCTGGATAGTTTGAAAGGCCTAGGTAAAAATGAGAGGCTAAGCCCCGACTAGGTTGGAAAACCTAGGAAAAAATGAGGGCCATGTGGAAAAAAGGTGAGATGGTGAGCTCAACATGTGTGAATGCTAGGATGAAAATCCAAAAGGCACCTAGGCAAAATGAGAGAAATTGAGAGAAATATGAAATGGAACTTCAACTTCTTTTGGCTATCTTTGGCGGTTTCTTCATCAACATCTCTAGGATTGTTTTTGGTGGTGTCTTCGGGGGAGTAATCTAGTTGAACACTTATCTTTCATGTTAACCTTTTTCTTCACAATATTTTGGGATTGTTAGGTTACTTTAGAACCTTCGGGGAGTGTGAGAGTTTTCAGATTCGTACTTCTTTGGGGGAACTAGGGTATCTTGGGAATAAGTTGAATGTATTGGCTAACTTCTCTTTGCATGCTACATTTCACTTAGATCTTTTCTCGTTTTTGTTTACTCGAGGAGGTGTAAAGGTTCAAGTTTGGGGGGATTGATGTGCACCATTATGCATGCGTTAGCCGATGCATATAACACATTTATTATTATATTTTGTTTGGTTGATTTCTAGTTTTAGTTGGGTTTGCACGACAAAAAGTTTAGACAACTACTTTTGGTTTTCCTGTCTGAATCCCGCGTTTTGTAAACTTCATTGAGACTAATGGAAACTTTGTATTCACAGGCACCTAAATCTTCCTCTTTGGTCTCATTAGTAGGTTGCTCGTGAGTTGTTTTTCATTTTCTTTGGTTGAAGACTATCTGCGAGGGTGGTACTAGATATTTGAAGGCCATTTGCAAGGATAGAAGAAGATATCGAAGGCCATTTGCAAGGATGGTAGTGTATTGAAGAACAAAAATAACAAATCATGATAGTTGAAAGAATTTGAACAACGGTTCATCCGTAGCGGAGCAAAGAAGTTAGCCAAGCGAACTAGCCACGGTCGGCGAGGACCGCACGACCTAGCACAAGCCGTGTCAATTTCTGGCTTGAGGGTCCACACCGTTTACTCCAAAATCGGCTAAGTATGGGGCGAAACATTCCGTTTTACACATCTAGTTTGTTTTAAATCACAAATACCAATACCAGCCCACGTGTGTGAAGAATAACATGGCGCGTGATGAGGCACGGAGAAAAACAAGGTTCCAGCTGGTAGGGTGCATAAAATATTGCTTGGCACATATCAGAAAGAAGAAAACCCAAGACCCGGTCGGTGGCACGGTTTACATGGGGCGCACCAAGCACGAGCGGCAGGGCTTGTGCGAGGACCGGCGCCCGCATCGGCACGAGCCCTGGCGGCTTCTAAGGTTTTTGGCCACTTTTTGGGCCTATTTTTGGCCAATTCCCTACTACTCTATATATGGACCTTTGTCTACAATGGTTTAATTTTATGCTTATTTTTATATCTTAGTAGGTGTCTTGAGAGAGAAAACACTCTCACTTATCTCTAGTTTCTTTTCTTTTCATCTTTTTTTTCCCAAAAAGTGTTGAATCCAATGAAATACTTTGGTTTAATGCTTAGGGAGTAGGATTATAGCCTGGAGATTATATTTGTATTCATGTGTTGATGTTTGTTTTGTGAGATTTCTAGATCTACCTATTTTTATGTGTTTTGTGATCATTATGTTGGCTTATTCTTAATATTCTTATGAATTGCATGATAGTCACACTTTGTTGGCACACAACCGAGTTTACATTCATGTTGGTGCACTATTGCTACTCCCCGGTTAAGGAAACCTAGATGCGCTTAGGGTGTGATAGTCCGGAACTGGGCGTATGCTCGAAGGTTACCATTATTAATTGTCACGATCGACTATACATCTAGTTAGCCGACCAAAGAGGTCCGAAGGGTTTCGGGTAGAGATAGAGTAGGTAGCAAACTAGGGTTATCTTGTTGATCCTAGAAGCAATGGATAAGACGACTAGTTCTTTTTCCTTTGTAGGCCTAGGGGGTAGTTTGTTCGTGGTTTTCCCCCGAGACTTAATCGCACAAGGGAGAATCAGACCTGCGCAATGTGCCATAGCCATTGTTGCACTCCCCTAGTCTCGGGAGTGAGACTGATGGAAGATTTTATACGCGCACCTCTCCGTGACAAATAGTGGGAAGTTTTGACTATTGTCTGCACCACATGACACAAACACTAGAATGGGGTTAAATTCTTGTATTTGATGAAATCGATGATCAAAATAATATCAACCATGTTGAGCCAATATTCCCCGATTTCTTGTTTATATTTTTTTATTCCGTTCATTGTATACTAGTACTTGATAGTTGAAAATCCTCCCAATGGTTATTTTCATAACACTGTTTATTCCTAACACATGGTCGGATGGATGACCCCGGTGCTTGCCACTATATACCATTCTTAGTAGTATAGTAGTAGAAACGGGAGCAAGATATAAATCTTATCTTTGACCTTTAATAGCTTTTGGAAGCCTCTTCTCATGTTTAGCTTTTGGAAGCCTCTTCCCACCTCTCTTGTATAAGATATTGTTATCGTAGGCGTCTGAGTGGTAGTGGGTCAGAGAGGTGGACATCAGATATTGCTATGGTGGTGCTTCAGAGTTCTGTTGTTGCTGTCTGTGACGGCTAGATGTTGTTGTCGTGGTGGTGTTTCTTTAAAGCGTAGGTGGGTGTAGAGTGGTGGTGCGTCAGATGTTGTTGTGGTGGTCACGAGAGAGGTGGGCAACGGATTTTGCTGTGGTGGGCGTCGGAAGTGGGTTTTGGGTGTTGTTGTAGTGGTGAGTTGGAGTTTTGCTGCCACAACTGAATGTTGCTATGATGGTGGTGTTGCTATAGCAGGGATAGAGTTCAAGGCATGGTGGGCAGCGGGACTAGGGTGTTGGACAGAGGTGGTGGTTTTAGGTAGTGATGCAGTGGCGGAGCGGCGGCGGCGAGGTGGTAGAGTGGCAGCAGTGAGGTGGTGGTTCGGTGGCTGAAGAAGGAGAAAATAGTTCATTTTTATCTCTAAGGGTAGAATGGTAATGAATTTTTTAGTTTTAACTAGAGGGGTATTTTTTTCCAGATTAGGTCAATGCCTGAATTCCTTCAGTACAAACCGAAATAGTGCAATTTGGGTATATCTGCACAATTGCTCAAAATCTAAGGTTAGTTTATCACTTTCAAATTTTACAAGGTCATATTGACAATTTCAAAATTTAATATGGTTAAAAAAATGCACTTTACCCTAAATAAGCATAACTAAGTTTGCACAGTACATTAGGAAAGTGTAGGTAATTGCTTTTCCGAAACATATTGAATGAGACAAAGTCTCCTGTTATACTGACTAACAGCTGGACAAATTATGAAAAACTTTATTTCAATAACTTTTAGGATCAATTTATAAATAATTATATATATTACGACACATTTTTTTAAAATCATAATTATATGAACATCATTTAATAATTTAAAAAAAATCAAATAAACTCATTAGTTACATCAATTATAAGATAGGAAAGTCTTATCAAAGGTGGTCTGTCAATAATCTTATAGACATGCCACTTTACTTTATAAGTTTAAAATCATATTTTTTAATTTGAATACTTTATTTTAAAGTTAAAACATATAATAAGGTGTTTTGAATGTGAAAATCTAAGAAATATTATATAAAATATACAATATATAACTTAAAAGATAAAATCTTAGGAAATACCGGTTGCCAAAGGCATAAGGAAATATGTGGTTTTATTAGAATAATATAACGTTAGGAGTTTATACTCTGCAGTAACAAGTGAAACATTTAAGTTTTGCTTAGAAACACTACATATTTAGAGTAAAGCATATAAATACAAATATATTTCAGGGTTATAATTATATGTTTTACTCTAAATATGTAATGTTTCTGACTAAAAAAAGGTGTGTAAGTCAACCATAATAGCTTATAACCCGAATTGATCCGAATTTTGATTGTTTTAACCCAAAAATTTCCATTTTTTTGTAGCCCTATATCTGTCATATCTTCTTCAAAATTCTGGATAATGTGGATAATCGTTTGAGAATCCCCGAAGATACAGTTTGGTGATAATTGTTGTTTGATACATCCATTTAAAGTGAAGATAATGGAACTTGCTTCTGCAATTTTTGCTGAACAAACTTGTTTAACTCAAATGGATTCTCCATGTATCCAATTATTGTCTGTGGGCTTGATATTCCATCCGAAGTCTTTGACATTTTAATAAAAGGTCTCCCCAATAAAATTGAGGGTGCACCACCATCGTGCGCTACATCAAGAAAATAGAAATCCTCTGGAAACACTAAAATGCCTATTCTGTCCATTACGTCTGTAACTAAACCTCAAGGGCTAGCTTGGGGGTGATCGGCTAAATAGACAATTACCCTAGTTTCCTTAAGTTCACCTATTTCTAGGTTCTAATAAAGGAAATAAGGGATAACATTAATAGATGCTCCAAAATCAATCATAGCATTTTTCACCAATTTACCATGTAAGGAGATAGGAATTGAAGACATACCGTGGTCATCAAATTTCTTAGGAAAGTTCCTATGATCAAGAGTAGCCACTCCCCCTATTTTCAATTATCCTACCTATAAAATTGGTTTGTTCCTTTTTTAGTGCATGCAACTTTCAAGAATTTAGCATAAGAAGGAACATGCTCAATTAAGTTCAAAAGTGGAACGCTAACCTCAGCCTTCTCGAAGATCTTCCAAATGTGCTCATCGGTGGTTTCCACCTTTGGCCTTCCCCTAAGTGCACTAGTGAATGGTGGTGGGAGATTTACCCTCACCTCGGGTTTAAGAAGCTCCTTGACGGAATCCTCCTCTACAACTATTTCACGCTCCTCCAAGTTGGTCTTGTTGCTTTCCACAACAAAGTCATCTTCTTGCATGATTTCCTTCTTGGGATCATGCATCTCTTTCCCGTTCCTTAGCTTCAAACTGCTCACATTTCTCGGATTGATCTCCGGTTGAGAAGGAAGCTTGCCGGACTCTTTGGCCTCAAGTCGGCTCACCGAGGTGGCGAGTTGCCTCACTTGGATTTCAAGATTTTTTATGCTTGAAAAATCCATAGTCCCGAGATCTTCAATCTCACGCCTTGTGCACTCAGCAAAAACATCTTGTATGTAATTAATATGAATGGATAGCCAATATCTGTGGATGATTCATTTATATGGAACTTCAAATTTAGTTGAAAACATTTGTTCTGAAACAAAAACCGACAAATTAGACAACACAAAGGGTAAAGGAGTTGAACGTTCAATAGTTGGAAGGAAAGGTGTAAAATATTAGAAGAAAATGGTGGTTGCAGAAAGAGTATTGGTGATGCTCTTAGGCAACCTTCAAACCTCTCTTGGAAGACAATTTTATTTGAATTGGGAAGAGCTAGATCTCAGGAAAAAAGGGAGAAGAAAGAGTATGAGCTGAGGGAAAATTATTTAACACAGAGATTCAACTCAAAAAGAGTAACCAAATGATGAAACAGAAAGCTCAGAAGTGAAAAGAAGAGGAACACATATTGGAGAAAGCTTAGTCCAAGCATACACACCAAATTTTAAATAATGCAAGCACGAATATTGAAGGAATTAGGGGGGAAGGAAGGATGTTTTGGAGATGTATCTTCCAATAACCATATCACCCTACAATACTTCTATCTTTCAAATACTTCTATCTTTTGGATATTTATCCAACTAAACTTCCTTTTCAATTTCGTTACTTCTTGATGAGACTCTAGCAATATGTGTTTCCTAATGCATATAGGATATCGTTTTGTAGCTTTAGTATGAAAGATTTCTAGGTTTAAGTGAGTTTACATTACAAATGGTTTGGATAGCCATTATTGGTTTTCGTATCTAAATCTCTCATTTTGTAACTTATTTAGATCTAATGGATTTTATGTCCTTACGAGCACCTAGATTCTATTTTTTGAGCTTATTTGGAGATTTCTCATAAGCACTTCGGAAGAGTTTAGTAAAGGCCATTCACTAGAATGGTAGTAGATCATTGAAAACCCTTTGCAAGGATGGTAGAAGACTAAAGGCCATGACTTAAAACGTGGTAGAAGATAGAAGGGTCGAAAATGGAAGACAAAGAAGTGGTGGAATTGAGATCCGGGAGTTAAACCAAATTTTGGGAAGGATAAGAGAAGAATCAGCTTCCGTGGGTTACACCATTGTATTCTTCTTCTCAATCGCTACAAAATCGACCATAAGAACTCCCAAATTGGACAAATTGTTTACCCGTAGTGGCACAAACAAGTTAAAGGAAAAAACCAAGTTTTGGAAGAATCCAAGACTAGCACAACCCATGTAGATTTGCACTGAATGTGCCAAGCCCATGCCTAATCACTTGCTGGAGACTAAGTCCAAGTGCCTATCGTGTGATTTTGCACGGCCCATGCGCCAAGAAGTTGAAGAAAGAGGTCTCCAGTCCGCGACCCACGAGGTATTGCGCGACCATGTGCTCAAAAGAAGAAGACTATGACTTCGGTCCATGGGTTATGCCTTCAGCACACCCGGGAGCAGCTCTAGTCCACGGCTCATGTACTTTTACATGAGCCGTGTACTTTTACACGACCCATGCTGACGTTGCACTAATGGTAGCATTTGGTTTTCGCGAGGGTTTTTCCAAACTTGGGCCTTTAGTGGTCCATTTATCTTCTCCTATATGAGGAGCCTTTAGTCTCCTAGGTTTTAGCAAGTAGGCATAATGAATGTTCTCTCTCTTTATAGAGTTTTCTTCTTTTTTCCTTCTCTTAATTTCTTAGATCAATGGCATTTAATTCAATGAATAGCATGGATTTAACAGTGGTAATATAGTAGTTTAATTACTTGGGAATTTATTTGTATTCATGACTAGGTGATGATTTTGTGATATTCTTGATCATCTCCTATATTTTATGTCTACAAATATTCATGTTTGATTTGTGCTTTATATTCTTTTAAGATGCATGCTATGAGTATTTTATGATGCACCATAGTTTATATTATCGCGCTAGGCTTAATTGCTACCTTGGGAGTGTTGGGTTAGGCGTATTTTAGGTTTGTGAGTACTAACTTTATAAGTGCATGCATAGATGATCGAGAGTACCATTCTGATCATTATATCCTAGCTTGATTGGCTATTCATGTGATAATGTTCACGTTAGGGAAAACTTTACACCTAACGAAGGTGCGAGGCACCCTCGGTATACCCCGATAGGATGAGTATGATAGTTTGTTGAAACTAGGGTTTTTGTGTAGCGACCATGATCATTTCAACCCCAGATTCATCATGATACTCCGATTCCATTGCCTCTATAGGCCAAGGTAAAAGTTCCCATAGTGGAGTGCCCAAGATGTATTTTCCTTCCTCCCATACCTAACCGTTACTACCACCGCAAAGAGACTGCTTAGACACTTGATCCTTTAAGCGGGAACGTGTTGATGTGCACCATTATGGATGTATTAGAAATGAATTTATGACATTTATTATCGTCTTTTGTTTGGTTGATTGCTAGTTTTATATAGGTTTGCAAGACAAATGGTTTAGATAGCCATTATTGCTTTTCTTGTCTAAATCCCGAGTTTTGTAGACTTAATTGAAGCTAATGGACACATTGTATTCACGCACACCTGGATCTTTCTCGTTGATCTCATTAGTAGGTTGCTCATGAGCATTTTTTCATTATATTTTGTAGAAGGCCACCCACGAGGGTGGTAGTAGATATTTGAAGGTCATTCGCAAGAATGGTAGAAGATATTGAAGGCTATTCGCATGAATGGTTGTAGATTGAAGGCCACGGACTCCAAAGCATGGTAGTAGCCATAATTGGGACTAAGAAAGGCGAATTCGAAGCTCAATAAGGCCAAGGGAGAAACGAAGAGATTAATGTTTGAGGTTGCACGGAGTTCTGGGAAAAATCCGAGAAGAATTGGCCCTTGCGGTTGTTTCCATTGGGTTCTTCTTCTCAAGCGCTATATAATAGACTACAAGAACTCCCAAATTGGATCAAAAGTTCACCCATTGCGGAGTAAAACAGTTAGCCAAGCAAATAAACCATTACCGACAGGGACCGCACGCGACCAACAAGCGGCCAAACCTAGCTCGGCCCGTGTCAGGAAGCCTCAGCAAGGCCAGTTCCACCTAACACAGGCCATGCCAATTTCAAGCACTGACGGTGCCTATTTCAGCTGGCCGTGCACTCTAAGTCACCTTTTCACTCCAAATATTGGGTAAGTATGGGAGCGAGGCATTTTGTTTTACATGGCCCATGCCGTTTCAAATCACTATTGCTAATACTAGGCTACTGGGTGTGAATAATGATGCACGGCACACCGAGATATTCAGAAAAATAAGGTTCCAACCAATGGGCACGCCAAATGATGTGAGATGCATATCAGAAGAAGTAAAACAGAGTGTCGGTCGATGGCTCGAGCAGACTAACACGGACCGCAGCACAATGGAAATGGATCATGGCAAGCCCAATGGCCTGCGCTGGCACGAGACAAATGACCCATGCTAAGGCCAGCGTGCTGCGCAGACACGAGACCTCCTCGGCAGGCACAGGCCATGCCAAGCACCACTTCACGCTCTGGTTGCGGCTGCTAAAATTTTTGGCCATTTTTGAACTATTTTTGGCCAAATTCCCTACTACTATATATTTGGACCTATGTCTACCATGGTTTAATTTTATGTTTATTTTTTAGATCTCAAGAGTAGGCTAGAGAGAGAAAATACTCTTCCTTATCTCTAGGTTATTTTCTTCTGTCCAAAAGTGTTGAATCCAATGAAATATTTGGGTTTAGTGCTTAGGGAGTAGGTACCAAACTTGGAGATAATATATGTATTCATGTGTTAATGTTTATTTTGTGAGATTTCTATATCTACCTATTTCTATGTGTTTTGTTCTTATAATGTTGGCTTGTTCTTATAATTTTTGTGAATTGAATGATTGTCACACTTTTTTGGCACACAAATAAGTCTACTTTCATGTTGGTGCACTATTTCTACCCCTTGGTGAAGGAAACCTAGATGCGCTTGGGGTAACAATAGACTGGAACAGGGCGTGTGCACAAAGGTTACCATTGTTAATCATCACAATCGACCAAACTCTAGTTAGCCGACCAAAGAAGTCTAGATGGTTTTGGGTAGAGATAGATTAGGTAGCAAACTAGGATTATACGCGCACCTCTATGTGAAAGATAGGGAGAAGTTTTGATCATTGTCCGAACCACGTGTCACACACACACATAAGAATAGGATTTAGTTCTTGTATTTGATGTAATCGAAGAACAAAATGACATTGACCATGTTTTGCAAATATTCCCCGAGTGTTAGTTTATATTGTTAATTCTCGTGATCAATTGCATGCTAGTATTTTCTAGTACGAACTTTCCCCAGTGACTGTTTTCACAATACTATTTATCCCTAACACGTGATTAGATTGACGACCCGACCACAGTTTTGTTTAGTTAATTATTATATTTCTCACATATCTGTGGATGACCCCGATACTTACCACTATCTACCATATTTGGCAGTATAGTAGTAGGAACGGGAGCAACATATGAATTTCTATCTTTGATCCCTAACAGTCCTCCTCTCGGGTATTAGTGGATCTCCCGTGGTTCATTAATTAACGACGCTCGGGAGGGGCGGGTAAAATTTTGGCATCGTTGCTGGGAATTTTAGTTTAACCCTCTAGTTTTTAACTTGCAAAATGTGTTAGTTGAGTAAATAGTATTTTTTTGTTGGTTTTTGTTGTTGAGATTTCTTACTAGTTTCCGGTTACTTCTAACCCTTTTTTCTAGTGTTGATTTGAGTTGCCCATTGTTTTATTCCTTGCTTGTGGTACATACCCATGCTAAGAATCTGAGAGTTTTACATAGTCCAGTGGATTACACAGGTAGTAGACGAAGAAAGAAGATGAGATTTAGGCCGGAAGTTCCACAAGAACCACTTTCGGTAGCTGTAGAGAAAGAAGAAATGGCAGAGGATAACCACACTTTGAGAGAGTTGATGGCTCGGAATTTGGAGAATCAATCACTTTGTATCATTTTCTCACCCTTGTAACCTAATTTGATGTGTGAACTCAAAAGCGATATGATTCATTGCATTCTGACTTTACATGGGATGACTATAGAAGATCTAAACAAGCATCTTTTGGAATTCCACCTAGTTTTACCAACATGAAGCCGACGTGTGTTTCGGGAGAAAATTACAATCTCAGGGTATTTCCCTTCTCACTTCGAGACTCAGCCAAAGATTGTTTATACTATCTCCCGCTCAGTTATATTACCGCATGGATGGATATGAAACATATATTTCTAGAGAAATACTTCCCAGCTTCAAAGTCTACGGGGTTGAAAAATAATCTCTCCAACATCTCTCATTTTGCTAATGAGTCCCTCTAAGAGTATTGGGAAAGGTTCAAGAGGTTGTTGGCTAGTTGTTCATATCATCCATTCAAGAAGGGAGAGTTGGTTTACAATTTTTTGAAGGGTTGTGCAATGATGACATGAGTATGAATGGCACTTACAATGGTTTGATTACCAAGAGGAGCCCAAGGAAAGCAATCGCACTCTTCGAAGAGATGGCAAATGGAACAATGCAATTTGGTACAAGGTATAGGGTGAAGACCGTTGATGAACCATCTCAATCCCCTAAGTTAGAGGAGCAAGTCCAAGCTTGGGAGGTCATCATCGTACCTCTCAAAGATACAATTTATAAGCCCTAAATGCTTACTAAATACAATTAAGAAGATAGTGGCAACTCGGGGTCGTCTAAAAAGAAGAGGGATTTTCCTAAGGGTTCATGCATATAGGGATGGATATAAGTCTAGATAAATATAGATACATATAT
>JAULKM010118792.1:0-21393 GCA_032355605.1 Rubia tinctorum | reverse complement strand
AAGTTTCTTCTTCTTTACCATAAGTTCACAAATTGCCAATCAATTAAAGTCATTAACCACACGTGTCTTTACCAACATTCCATAATTAAATTCACCACACGTGACTTTACAGTTTCTTATATAGTGGGCCAATAATTCATTAAAGTCAACCCATTAAAAGCGATTTCACAACAGAACCTCCTTTAATTGTGGTCCATCAAAGGCAAAATTTTGAACCGCCTTTAAAATGAATTGGAGTCTTGAGAGGCTAGTTTCGATTTGGAATCTTATTTGGATCCTAATCAAAGGCAGAGCCTTAGGAATTGCATTTGATTGCTGCATTTAATCAAGGATTTTCCAGTGATGGTAGTATTAAGAAAAAAAACACATGCATATTTGCTTGCCACCATCGACTTACCCATTGGGTACCTAACTCAAAAATCTACTTTTGCTCATGATTCCACAGTTACAAGATGATATCACATACTGAAAAAGAAAACAATATGCAAAACAGAAAACAAACACATGCATATTTGATTCCATAGTTACAAGTTGCTATCACATGCTATATACGAAAACAATATGCAAAACAGAAAACAAACGCGTGCATATTTCATTGCCACCTACGACGCACCAATTGGGTACGTAACTCAAAAATCTATTTCTGCTCTTGATTCCATAATTACAATTTACAAGATATGTGATAAAAAAATTTACAAGAAACTATCATATTCAGATATACTCCTCCCTCCGTTATATAATAATTGGTGAATTTTGACTTTAGAAATTAAACTAAGATAATTTCAATTATTTAATATGTTACTTAATTTGTCATAACATATATTTTGAAATTATTGATTTTCTAGAAGAAAAAATATATTATAAGTATAAACTAAGATATTTGTAGTTAAAAATTGTTACAATGGACTCCTAAAATCAAATTCCCAATTATTATAGGATGGAGGGAGTATAAGAAAACATTATGCAAAACAGAAAACAACTACATGCATATTTGGTTGCCAACAACGATTTACGGTTTACCCATTGGGTACCCCTCTGAAAAATCTATTTTGCTCTTGATTCCATAACTACTAATAAATACAAGATGAATATATAAGGAAACATAATGAAAAACAGAAAACAAATAAATGCATATTTGCTTGCCCCCAACGATTTACCCATTGGGCACCTAACGCAAAAATATATTTTTGCTCTTGATTCCATAAATGCAAGATGCTATTACACACACACATAATAAGAGAAAGTTTAAGGAAATGTGGTATGTTCATAAGTTTTATGGACAAACTTCCTCACATTTTATCTTAAAAATTATAATATTTTAAAAAATTATAATTATATTAATTATTTAAGTTAAAACCAGTAATATTATGTATTTAAATATAATACTATAAAAATATATTTTAAAATGTTTAAATTTAGTACTTCCTCTGTCTCAACGAATTCTGCACACTTTGACTTTTCCCAGTTTACTCAAAAAAAGTTTGATCATTATGTTAACAATTTATGAAAAGTTAGATATTTTCAAAATATATGCCATTACAAATCTAACAATACCACGTGTGAGAATATGCTAACTTATTAATCAATTCAATTTTGAGCCCAAAGTTAAGCAATTTTGACTAAGTGAATAGTTAAATTGCAGATTGGGCTGGGACAGAGCGAGTAGTATGTAATCTAACAACTGCAGTGTAAAAATTTAAAATATACAATAGCAATAGATTGATTGTTCCTAGAAACTAGTGGATGTCAATTACATTTATTATAATTATCATTGGGCATTTTTTCAATATTTTAAAATGATTAATTTTTCAAAAAACAAATAAAATTACAATGACATGTCCATGACTTATGGACATGCCTACGAGGTCACCTACTCTATAAGAAAACATTATGAAAAATAGAAAACAAATACATGCATATTTGGTTGCCACCAACAACTTACCCATTGGATACTTGCTCAAAAATATATTTTTGCACTTGATTCCATAATTGCAGGATGATAGAAGGATGCTATCATGTATTTCTTTCGTCCCACAAATTTTGACATATTTTGATTTTTAGAGTCAAATTAACACAACTTCATCATTTTATTTTATTATTTATACAAAACTATTATCATATTTCTCTAGAGACAAACCTATTATCATGTAACATTCTTTTTAAATTATTTTTTTATTTTATTTTTTTACAGACATAAATAAAATATATGAATAGTATAATATTGATACAGTTAACTTTAAAAGTCAAATTATACCAAAATTCATGGAAAGGAAGGAGTTTAAGAAAACAACATAAAAAACAGAAAACAGATACATGCATATTTGGTTGCCACTAAAGATTTACCCATTGAATACCTAACTCAAAAATATAATTTTGCTTTTGATTCCATAATTACAAGATGCTATCATATACAAGAAAACATTATTAAAAAAAACAGAAAACAAATACATGCACATTTGGTTGCCACCAACGACTTACTCATTGGATACCTAGCTCAAAAATCTGTGTTGCCATGTAGTCCCTGTGTTTTTGTAAAAGTAACATATTTTATTTTTAAAAATTAATTGAATCAATTTTTAATTATTAATATATTTATTTATGTGTGTAAAAAAAATTAAAATTAATAATTTAAAATATATATTAGGATGAATCCAATAACATATAACATAATAATAGCCTAATAATAAAATTTAATAATTAAAATTAACTCAATTTAATTTTTAAAAATTAAAATGTGTCAATAAATTTTTATTGAGACCGAGGTACTATAAGAAAACATTATGAAAAACAGAAAAGAAAAACATGCATATTTGGTTGCCACCAACGACTTGCCCATTGGGTACCTAATTCAAAAATCTATTTTCGCTCTAGATTCCATAAATGCAAGATGCTACCATGTTCTAATAAAAATGACACATTTTAATTTTAGGAAGTCAATTGAATCAATTTCAATTATTAATATATTTATGAGTAAAATGTCAAAATAACTCTAACTTAAGGTTGAAAGTGTTAATATAACTCTGTAAAATCAGAAAGTGCCAAAATAATCTTTACTTTATGAAGTATGTGCCAATATAACCCTGAGAGGGATTGACTCCAATTGTCAACGCCCGGGTTTGGATGGTTTTATAGTAAATGACAATTTTGGCCCTGGATTTTAAAAAAGAAGAATTGAAAACAAAATTAAATAGAACCCTGGTCAATCCTCCACCCATCACATCTGCCGGACACTAGTTCCAAACCCTGTAGAAGCTGTTATTTGGCCAATTCCTCACCGGAAAAATTATGTCGTCTCCAGCCTCGCCCACAACTTCCCGTTCCCGCTCTAATGGATGAGACTCACCGGTCCCAGGTGAAGATCCTGGCCACCACCATCGAACTTGCCGGCGGAATTGCTTCGATCCAAAATCAAGCTCGCCAGCGGTGGTGTCATCGAGCTCGCCGACGGGTTTGCTTCTCCTTTCTTTATCCTCCGCTGCCTGGCCAAACCTTCATCCTTGAGCTCGCCGGCGGGATTGCTTCTCCTGCTCCCTACAATATGCTTATGAAAATATCCCAACCTAAAGCTTTGGGACCCACTCCCACCACCACCGCCGCCGCCGCCACCGTACGAACTCGCTCTCCCCGACTCAACTAGCTCGCTACCGTCCCGGAGTCAGTCCCCCTTTTCTTCACCTTCTTCAAATTCAACTCGAACCTGAGTCCTAACCCACCAGTCCTAAATTGTCCCAACCCGACCCCCGCGCATCTGTCGCCAGCGTCACCGTCACCGTCACTGCCTGCTTGAAAGTCACGCAGCCCATCACACGGCCTCACTGGAAACTATTTCCTACACACCTCATTTTTCCGTGATTCTAGACGTGGGTCGAGCTCACTTTCTGTTAATTTCTAATTCGTCATTGCAGGATTTATGTTTTCAAAGGAGGTCCCTTTTTGCTCACTTTAATAATTATGAGCTCCACCTAAGTTCCACCACTGCCGCCACCGATCTCCACCACCCCACCATCAATCTCCACCACCCTGCTTCCTATCCCACCACCCCCACATCCTATCCCACCACCACCACATCCCAACCACCTCTCCCGCCCCAGCACCCGCAATTCCCACATTAAAATGACTGATAAAAAGTGACCGTGAAAAGGAAAATTGAGGAGGACCAAGAGAGCAATGGGAGGGGTAAAATGGGGAAACAATTAAGCTGTAATGGTCGAGGGCATATTTGTCATTTCAGGCCTGGTCAACGGCCTAATTAGTGAGTCAATGTCGGGATATGTTTTGAAGGTTATATCGGCACAATTCATCCTAAAGTGGGGTTAGTTTGACACTTTTTGATTTTACAGGGTTATATTGATACTGTCAGGTAGGGTTAGAAAAGCATTTAACCCCATATTTATTTATGTGTGTAAATTTTTTAAAAAATAATAATTTAAAATTTTATATTACGATAAATATGGAAATATATAATATAATAATAATTTTACATATATAATAATAAAATTTAATGATTGAAATGTGTAATTTTTATTGGAACGGGATAGAATAAGAAACATTATGAAAAACAGAAAACATATACTCTACCTGAAATTGCCAATATGTATGTACTCCCAGATAGAGTATATATTTACAGTGAGACATAGGAGGGAAGGAAAATTATATGGTATCCCTGAGGTACAGTGAATATTGTATCCCCAGGGATGTTTTGTGTAGTTCAAACTGTAAAGATGTGCATTTTTATGTGAGATTGTGAATTATTATAATTTGATATTGATTACTATATAAATACTAGATGCACAAATAATAGCATTAAAATGCACATTCTACCTATATGTTATGCACCTTCATGGTACTTCGGGATACAATATAAGAATATCCGTCGATTTTAGTAGTATAGTTACAGTTTTGAAGTTTTTTTGCCAGAAAATTTTATATGTGGGGATTTTATATGTGGGAATGTGAGGGTTAAATGAACACTTATCAAATTTTCATTTGACCCTCACCTCCCCTCATACAAAAACCCCCACATACAAAGTTTTCTGTTATTTTGCTGATTTGAGTTTGATACAAGCGCAGAATAGTACATATATCTATCAGTATCTTTCTGATAGTTTATTGTTTTGAGTTTGATTTGAATCACATGTATCTATTTAGTTATAATTCCCTTTTTGTCTAATGAATAATGAGATACGTGCCTCTCTTTTTTCTAACCGTGCCTTTATGATAGTTTATTGTTTTGAGTTTGATTTGAATCATATTTATATATTTAATTTTAATTTTCTTTTTTCCTAATGAATAATGAGATACGTACCTTTTTTTCTAATGGAATGATGAGATATGTATTAATTGCATTAGTTAGGGAATATAGTTCCTCTTATTTACTATATTGTTTACCTTTTTTCATTCTTTTAAATTTAATAAAGTACTTCTCCCTCCGTCCCAAGTTAAATGACACAAAATCAAAATGCAGTAAAATTTGAACAATTTTGACTACATATTTGAGAGAGATATATAAATAATAATAGTATTGTATGAGATACTGTTAGATTCATCGTAACATGTAGTTCCAATATTAACTTTTTATATGCCATTGTTATACATAATTACATATATTTGCATTAAAATTTGTGTGTTGGAGACCATAAAAACAATTCTGTGCAATTAACCTGATAGAGGAAGTGCTTGATTTATTTGATAAATCTATACACAAATTATTATAATAAAAAATAGTATAAGATAAAGTTTCGTGTTAGACTGATTAACAGTTAAACCGATAACAAAAGATATCGTCTTAAAAAAATTTAAGTTGTATGAATCTCGTTGCAATAAACAAAAACAAACATCAATTCATCTCATCAGTTACGTCAATTATAAAATAAGTGGATCTCCTGACAGGTGGCATGTCTATAAATTTAATAAGGGAAAAAAATAAGTGTCTGTCCATAAATTTATGGACATACCACTTTTTTTCCCTTATACACTGGATTTGTTAAATTACGTACTAAATTTTGAAATTTTTAAAAAAACTCTTTATATCATATATTTTTTATATTTTCACATTCATATACATATTATTACTTGTTTTAACTTTTAACATAAAACTTTTGAATTTTATATAAAAAAAACCTATAAAGTAAAAGCCACTGTGGACTGTCTATAAGTTTATGCAAAAACCGTCTTTCTTAAGATTTTCTTTTGTAAAATAACACATCTAACGATTAGTCGGTTTAAAACAAAATTTTGTGTAAATATAATTAAAATTAGAATAAATTCCATTTAGAATTGTCTTTAATATTTTTATCATGCGTTATTATAAATAATTCCATCATGTATAAGTAAAATTATTAATCATACCTAATTCTATCAAACTTCTAACTTTTTTTTAATGTTATCGTGCCCCTCTAAAAATTTATTCTAGATCCACCCCGTATACACCAATTTAATATATTCACTAACACACTAACATATTATGAAAGTTTATTTCACCAAAATAAAAAATCCAATAAGCATAAAACAATGTCAAGGATCAAAATCTTAGTAACTTTTACTACTTATAGTTTAGTATATTTTAAAAATAATCATCAAATCCTTCATATTTTTCTTTCACTTCATATTCATTTTCACCTTCAATGGAGGTATGTAGGATAAAATTACTTTTTATAAATTAAAAGTTTCAGGATATAATTATTTATTTGTAATTTGTGTAAATATATATTCATTTAATTAGTTACCATTCATTTCTAGGTCAGATTTTGATTGATTTTATATTCAAAACTAATCCAAAAACTATATTTAGAATTTGATTTAATCAATTCGCATATTCAAAAATAATATTCCCTCTGTTTTGCTACGTTTAACACCCTAGTTTTAGGTGTTGTTATTTTTGCAAGTTGAAATGTGTAGAGAGTAAAAAAGTTTAATGGATGATAGACAATTATTCACTTTTTACCATTAAAGTAAAGATGCCAATCATACACTACTGGAAAACATGGTCATTCGCATCGGTAATTAATCCACACGAGTTCATACCAGTGTAAATATTCACAGTTGCACCGGTAGGCTAGATGTTATACTGATTACCGGTGTGTTTGTGTAATAATGCACCGGTACTTTTTGTACCGGTGCAAGAACCGGTGTATAGAAAACGTAAATTTTGTTGAATAAATAAGATTCACACCGGTAAAACAGATGCCGATGTAGGAGATCAGTGCTATTGTTGTCCAGTGCACCGATATAAGTTTTACCGATGCATTTTTTCTAGGCTAGTATGTAGTTTTGGCGCCAAAAATATGGATCATGCACCTCTAGTTTATTTTACCGGTGAATGTGATTAGAAAATGCGGGAATTTCCCAAAAAATTGCACCTGTACTGTTTATTACCGGTGTCTATTCAACTTTTGTCATGTTTTGTCATTTGCACCGGGTTTTTTTTTAAATTACCGGTGTATATCATATGCTCACCCACTACCTTTTTTTGGTGGGCTAAAAATGGGAAAATTGGGAAGAAGTTCATTAATGGCTATTTGAGGGTTGTTGAAAATATTGAATGATCTCCCACGAAGAGCCTTAAAGGTACCACTTGTTTTATAAAAAAATGTTGATGTATATTATTGATGGTTATTGTTGGTTTTGGTATGGAGAACATATATATTTTGTGTGTTTGATCATCTTAAGGTGATTGGAGTAGCATTGTTGATTTTAATTTGTCATTTGTTTTCAAGGTTGATGTAGTTAGTGCTATAATTATTAATTGTATGGAGAACATATATATTTTGTGTGTTTGATCATATTAAGGTGATTGGAGTAGCATTGTTGATTTTAATTTGTCATTTGTTTTCAAGGTTGATGTAGTTTAGTGCTATAATTATTAATTGTCATATTGTGGGGGTGTATTATGAATGTGGTAATTTTAATGTGGAATGGTGTATGTGGTGCATGATCTTTCATGATTTGTATGTGGTAATGAAATTGTATTGTAATTAATTGTGTGGAAGTTTGATTGTTGCACATTTATGGATGTGTAGTTGTATCGTGCCATCGAGAGTCGTAAGCATGTGTATTCCAAGATTAGTAGGGTGAGCGAAGAATATTGGTTTCGTGGATGAGTTTTTGGAGCATGCTTTTAGTCGTGAGAAGCGAATATTGTGTCCTTGTCGTGATTGTAGAAATCGGAATCGTACTGACAATAAGGAAATGTTGAGACCCCATTTGTTTAGCAGGGGGTTTGCAAAAGATTATGTGGTGTGGATGTTTCATGAGGAAAATACCCCCGGAAGTGGTAGTTAGTAGTGAGGGAGAGTGTTTTGGAGATAAAAAAATTAGATGACATGTGCGAGGAGGTAGTTGATGAATTCAAATGGAGGCTTAGGGTTTTGGCTAACTTTCTAGGTAAGAAGGATAGGTCATTGTATCCCGATTTCAAGAAGAAAGACACGGTCATATCATGTTTTATGGAGTTTTTTAATCGGAAAGGTTTTGGTTCATGGAGTGATACTAGCATGAATAAATTGCTTAAGTTTTTGAATGAGAAGTTTCCGGTCGGTAATGGTATACCGGACAACCTTAATAAGGCTTAGAGAATTTTGTGTCCAATGGTAACGGAGTATGAAAAGATGCATTATTGTCCAAACGATTGTGTTTATATAGGGGTGAGTTAAAGGATAAGATTATTTGTCCCGTACGTAATGTTTCTCCTTATAAGAAAAGGAGAAATGTGGTCGTCAGTGGAGAGCTTGTTGTGTCGGTGAGGAGGCGGGTGCCATCAAATGTATGTGGTACCTTCTGATTATTCTGAGGCTAAAAAGTTTGTTTAAGAATGCTAAGGATGCAAAGAACTCGACATGGTACGTGGATAGGGGGGTTGTAAATATGATAACACGATTCATCATCCGGCTGATGGAGACTAGTGGAAGAATTGTGATAAGATGTATCTGAAATTTGCTTTTGAACTTAGAAATTTGAGAATAACTTTGTGTACTGGTGGTATGAACCCTTTCGGTAATATGTCCTCAAAGCATAGTTCATGGCCTGTAATGCTTGCCATCTACAATCTCTCCCCATACTTGTGCATGAAGAGGAAATATGTATTGATGCCTATTATGATTTCAGAGCCCAAACAGCCTGGAAATGACATCAAAACTTATCTTTACCCTTTCATAGAAGATTTGAAAGTGCTATGGTCCGACGGGGCTTTAATTTTTGATGATTTTCTCGGTAAGTATTTTACCTTGAAGGCAATGCTTTTTTTGTACCATAAATGATTTTAGAGGGATCGTGGAAGAAACGGTCAATTTTCTTTGATTTTCCGTATTGGGATAATCTTCAGGTTCGACATTATTTGGATTTCATGCACATTGAGAAGAATGTTTGTGAGAGTTTATTAGGCACGCTACTGAACATCCCCAGGAAGACTAAGGATAGCTTAAATGCGAGGAAAAATTTGGTGGAGCTGGACATTCGGTTGGATATGGCACTAGAGGCTTGAGGGAAGCGAACGTGTCAGTTGTTGAGCGGAGGTCGGTGTGAGAGCATTCGAGGCATGAAGGTACCTTTTGTCTACTCTTCTAATGTTAGTCGCTTTGTGAATGGTGATTTGGGTATTAATGAATTGAAATCGATTATCATATCCTTATGCAACAACTATTGTCGGTCGCAATCCGAGGCTGTTTGGAAGAGGAAGTTATATTTACGATTATGGGCTTGTGTGTTCTTCTTCAACTGATATGCAGGAAGAATATAAGCAGGCAACAACTTGAGTTGTTGTAGTTTTATGTCATATGGAGAAGTTCCTTCACCCCGTCATTATTTGAGATCATAGTCCACCTCGTGATACACTTGGTTAGGGAGATGCATATTTGCGGACTGATAATATATGGGCCTGAACGGCCCAACAAGGATAACCTGCTTATCTTTCAGGGACTCTCTCAGTTTCCCAAAGACGCTACCTGGACAAGAAGTCAAATCAGTAAGGGTTACACGGACATTGATGGGACAGCTCCAGTCCCATCAGCCACCAAACTGCATATAATGAGGAAGGGTGTTGGACACAAGGTAAGATCTTTCCATCAGTCTACTATTCACTTAAATACGCTTCTACATGGCTTTCATGGCTAACGGGAGCGTCGGAATGGGTACGACCCTGTGCTTGCCTGCCCGAATTTTCTCTGTCTGTCTTGTAGGTTCAGGTGTATATTAGGCTGATACGGATCATCATCGAGCATACTATAAATTTTGGTATTAATATTAGCACCGTCTGTGGGGACACAATAATCTTTTAGCATCCACGAAGCTCAGAAAAGATGGAGGCACGGATGTAAAAAAATCCATACAACCAGGTGACGATGGAAAACGTATTGTAGGAGGGAGAGCCTGCCCCGATGTTGACGCCAAGGGGAGAAGGATACCAAGCCCGCACGGTGGAAGGGGTGGTGAACAACTCGAAAATCCTTCAAACGATAACGGTGTCCCAGAAGAAGATGATGAACAGAATAAAGAAAATGGAGGATAGGCAACCGCGGAGGAGGAGACATGACATGCAGCCGACGGAGCTTTTCCCGGAACAAGAGGGAGACTCTGAGGCGCCCACCAGAGGAGTAAAAGTGTTGCAAACAGTTCAAAGTGAACCAGGGAGGGAGAAAAGTACTGCTTCTTTGGGGAAATGGGTGAGTTGGAGCAAAAGAGGAAGTCGCAGACCGCGAATATAGAGAAGCTTATGTGCCGCTCCAGAGGAATAAAGAGCAGACTGGACGAAAGGTACTGCCAGAAGAAGAACATGGGCCAGGTGGACATGCTAGGGATTCACCGTTTACCAAGCGGATATAGCTGTTCACGGCAGACCCAAAGCTGAAAATACCAATGAATTTGGGTTAATACAATGATGAGGCGGACCCAGAGGACCACCTGCACACCTTTTGTACCAACATGGTCACTTTCGCGATACTGCAAGCTATATGGTGCAAGGTGTTTGCGACCATTTGACGGCGGTAGCCAAGGTGTGGTTCCGGGACTTAGAAAATGGGATGATTGACAGCTTCGGCCAGCTAGAGGAAAAGTGTTTAACTCGTTCCATGCAAAGGAAGAAGTTCTAAAAGACAAGGTCGGAGTTACTCGCCATCAGACATAATCCGGCGGAGACGTTGTCAGCGTACTGAGAGAGATTCAATGATGGGGAAAATCTGGTGAAGGAGAGAAGCAGCCAGTTCCTCATCGACACATTCGTGAACGATCGCAGGTACGAGTTGTTGTTGCGGTATTTCACCCTGGACTAGCCAGCTACTGTTGACGAGTTGATGAGAAGAGTTGGAAATTTCCACAGGGCGGACCTGGCGGATAATAGGAGGAAGGAAGCTTTGAGAGGTTATAATCAGCATTAAATTTGGAGGGACATCTTGGAAGGGAGAACCAAGAGAGCGGTGGCCAATCGAACGGGCAGCCATCCAGTCTCCCATGCGCCCGATAGGTCCAACTGGTCAAAAGGAATTTTCACCCCCTGGTCAAAATGTCCAGAGAGATTTTTGGCTTATACGCAGGAAGGGGCATCTTGGATGTTCCATTAAGGATGAAGTCGCTTCCGGAAAGGAGGGATAAATCCCAGTATTGCGAGTACCACGACGACCATGGCCATGACACGAACGACTGTATTCACTTGAAGTACAACATAGAGAATGCAGTGCAAAGAGGGGAGCTACCGCATTTGGAAAGAAGCGCGAAGGATCACAACATGGCTAATTACCTGGGCAAAAATTAGCATGCGGGTTTCCGTAAACAACGGGACGATCGGGGCAAGCCAAGAAGCCCTAACAAAAGGCGAAGGCTGGATAAGGGAAAAGAGATGGCCAAAGCCGAGGAAGCTGATGAACATCGCAAATACAAAGAGATAATGCCCCCGTTAAAAGGGAAAGAACGGCTACGGTAATAGATATATATGCCATCATAGGTGGAAGTGCAGGAGGAAGGACCGAGTCTCAGCAAAAAACACGCTGCAAGAAAACCCCACAGTCAATGCCGGAGGAAAGGAAGCTCGGAGCAAATGAAACAATAACGTTTGACGATTGCGACCCGATACTAGACAGAGCAGGAGGTGCAGATGCGGTGGTGATAAAGGTCAGGGTAATGGACAAGAGGATACATCGGGCATATGTCGACGGAGGCAGCTCCACAGAAATTATGTATTGGCATTGTTTTGAGAAATTGAATGAGAACACCAGGAGAAAGTTGGAACGGACAAACACTCTGCTGGTTGATTTTGGAGACAGAACGGTATGGCCGGAAGGCACCATACTCCTTCCGGTGACAGTGGGAGAGGGCGAGAGAAGTAAAACGGTGGATATGGAATTGATAGTTGTTAGGGCAAACAGTCCCTACAATCTTATACTGAGCAGGTCGGTGTTCGCGTTACTCAAGGGCGTAGTGTCTACCCTACACCCGTTGTTGAAGTTCCACTATAAAAGGAAACCAGCAGAGTGCCACAAGATTGCACTCAGCAGGAGGAAACGGGAAGATGATGGTATGGGTTGCGAGACGCTGGCTAACAAGGCAAGGCCTGTCAGGTTAATCTTGGAAGAAAGCGATCTATCTAAGCTGGGTGCAGAAGTGGAGACGGTAAGGTTGATTGAAAGCTGGTTTGTGCAAGTAGGAACCAATCTCCCAGCTCAGGTGAAGGACAAGATCATAAAGGTCCTAGAGGAAAATGGACGAGCTTTCGCTTGGAAGCCAGAAGATATGACAGAGGTATCAAGGAATATAGGCTATCATGAGCTGAATGTTGACCGCTCTTATAGGCTAGTCAAGAAAACGTGGAGGATGTTCTGTAGGGAAAGGAATGAAGCAGTCAACAAGGAGGTGACCCAGCTAGTTGCAGTGGGGATCCTAGAAGAAATTCCTTACCCAGCCTGGCTAGCCAATCTGGTGTTGGTTAAGAAGAGTGATAGCAGTTGGAGGATGTCAGTAGACTATACGGACTTGAACAAGGCCTGCCCAGATGACTGCTACCCGCTGCCGGTCATCAACTAGAAGGTAGACGCTCTCATATATTACCCAATCAAATGTTTTCTCAATGCATACAAGGGATATCACCAGATCCCACTGTAAGAGAATGATGTGGATAAAACTGCGTTCATCACGAAGAAAGAGGCGTTCGGTTATCGCATGATGCCTTTTGGCCTGAGAAATGTAGGGACAACGTACCAAAGAGTGGTGGATAAAGTTTTCCAAAAATAGATTGCCAGAAACCTGGAGGTATATGTGGATGACATGGTGATAAAATGAAGTCAGTACGAGACTTTCGGGGGAGACGTTGGGGAGACCTTGTTGTAGTTCAGGAAGACTGGAATGAAGCTAAACCCAGATAAATGCCAATTCAGAGTGGGAGCAGGCAAATTCCTGGGGAACGTAGTATCAAACAAGGACCTGCACGCCAACCCCAAAAATGTAAGAGCAATTTTAGAAATGAAATCACTAAGTATGGTGAAGGAGGTTCAGAGCCTGAATGGGAAGCTAGCGGCTATGAACCATTTCATGTCATGGGCAGCTGAAAGGGCACTCCCATTCTTCAAAATTCCAAAAGGATGTATAGACAAAAAGGGGATGGTGCAATGGGGAGAGCTGCAGGAGAAGGCGATTGAGGAGCTTAAAACCTACCTGAAAAATCTTCCCGCGCTGACCAGTCTGAGAAAGGAGGAAACCCTATACCTGTATGTGGCAGCAAGAGATGAGGTTGTGAGTGGAGCACTTGTTAAGGAAGAAAATAAAATCCAGCGACCGATATACTTTGTCAGTCGGGCCCTGCAGGGCCATGAAAAGAGATACACGGGTCAGGAGAAGTTAGCGATGAACCTGGTTTATGGAGCAAGGCGGCTGAGGCAGTATTTCCAAGCCCACCCTATGGTGATCTTGACGAATCAACTGCTCAAAACGATACTGACTAAGCCAGAAAGCTCAGGCAGATTAATGAAGTGGGCAGTTAAGTTGGGAGAGCACGCCATCAAGTTTTCCCTAAGAAGAGCAATTAAGGGGTGAGTGATGGCATATTTCCTAGTATAAATGCCAAGAGTGGAAAAGATTAAAGGAGCTGTAACAGAGGATGAGCCCGAGCCTGCGAGGGAGGGCGAGAAAAAGGACTCGAGTGTGTGGAAGCTATACGTCGATGGAGCCTCCAGAGTGGAGGGAGCAGGCGCGACTTGGGTTATATCGGACTCGGAAGGAGTGGAGTTGTCTTATGCTCTACATTTCAAGTTCCCAGCCTCAAAAAATAAAGCTGAGTACGAGGCGCTGATTGCCAACATGGAAATAGCAGGGAAGTTCAAGCAAAGAAGCTTGGTATATGGAGACTCGATGCTGGTAGCCAACCAGTATAGTGGGCAGTATACTGCCAAATAACCAGCAATGATGAAATACAGGGACAAGGTCAGAAGCTTGGCGGCTGGATTTGAAGAGTTTAATGTTACCAGAGTTCTGAGGTCCCAGAACACAAGGGCAGATGCATTGAGCAAGCTGGCCTCCTCAACTCACATGCACCTAACCAAGACAGTACTGGTTGAAGAGCTAGCCTGCAGGTTAACAGATACAAGACAAGTAGCGATGGTACAGGGATCAATGTCCAATTGGATGACCCCTATCTACAAATACCAGGAGCATGACGAGCTACCGACAGGGGAAAAGGAAGCAAGAATAATAATAATAAGAAAGGCTTTATAGTATGCTATCTGAGGCTAGCTGTTGTACAAGAGGGGCTACACAGAGCCCTAGCTTAGGTGCGTAGATCCAGTACTGGAAGATTTTATCCTCAGTGAAATTCACGAAGGGAGTTGTGGCAGTTATCAGGGAGCAAAGACTATAGCACTGCAGGCAGTAAGGGCAGGATACTATTGGCCAACCATGAAGGCAGATTCAGAGAAAATGGTCAAGGAATGTCATAGGTGCCAGGAACACGTGAAGATACAGAAGCTTCCGGCTGAGCTAATGACCAGTATAAGATCACCCTGGCCCTTTACAAAATGGGGGATTGATATTGCAGGACCATTCCCAAAGGCTGTAGGAAGGAAGAGATTTTTGCTTGTAGCAATTGATTACTTCACAAAATAGGTGAAGGTGGAGGCCGTAGCAACCATAACAGGGAGAAGAATCAAAAAAATTCCAGGAGAAACATAGTGTGCAGGTTTGACATCCCGTAAGTGATCATCAGTGACAATGGGAAACAATTCGCTCACGAGCCTTTCAGGACATAGTGTGCAGAATTGAACATAAGGCAACAGTTCAACTCTATAGCACATCCGCAGGCAAACGGACAAACGGAAGTGACTAACAGGATGATCATTCAAGGGTTGAAAAATAGGCTGGGACAAGCCAAAGGAGAATGGGAAGAAGAATTAATTAGTGTGTTGTGGGCATACATGGGCACGCCAAGAACCGCTACAGGAGAATCTTCATAAAGGTTGTGCTTTGGGATGGAGGCGATAATTCCCCCGAAAGTGATAGCACCCAGTATGAGAGTAGCAGAACCAATAAGCCAGGGAGAAAATGAAGAAGCCCTCAGGGAGAACTAGGAGGTCCTGGACGAGCTAAGGGAGAAGGGAGACCTAACGGAAGCAGCATACAAATCATGGATGGAACAACACTACAACAATAGGGTGCGAGCAAGATCTTTGAAAGTGGGGGACTTAACATTAAGAAAGAATGAAGCTAGTCAGGCCAAGGGTCAGAAGAACCTAGATGTTGTGTGGGAAGGCCCAAACAAGGTGGTCAAGGTGCTTACAAAATGGAAATGATTGATGGAAGACCAATCCCCAGAACCTGGAACATAGCTAACCTAAGAAGGTGCTACACTTGAAGCAGTTGTAAATTTGTGTACGCAGATAACTGCTTTTGGGTTTTTTAAAATGTGACAAGTAGGCGAGACGGGGCACCTGAAGGAATCAAATATGTTGAAAGCCTGTGCAAGGAATATGATCCTGAGGAAACCCTGATCTATGTCTTTGCCCCTCTTTTGTGTAACGCTTGTAATGAGTGCAGGGTTAAAGAAACAACCTTCGTCAGCAACCAGCACCGGCGAAGGGCCCAATTTAGGCTAAAGTTGTTGCGATGGCGCAGATAGCCAGCGCAAAGAGCATGTCAAATCTCAAAGGGGCTCACAAAAACTACCTCCGGCCGCAACCAGTGCCAAGCAAGGGCCCGATTCAGGTTAAAGTTATCGCGTTTGTGCAGACTTCCAGTGTAAAGCGCAGGCCAAATCTCAAATGGGCTAAAAAAAACTACCTTCAGTCTCAATAAGCACCGGGGAATGGCCTAATTCAGGCTAAAGTTGTCACACTTGCACAGACGACTAGGGCAAAGCACAGGCTGAACCTCAAAGGGGCTAACAAAAACTACCTCCAGCGGCAACCAGGGTCAGGGAAGGGCTAGATTAAGGCTAAATTCATCGTGCTGGAGCAGATTTCCAGCGCAAAGTGCAGGTAAAATCTCAAAGGGGCTAACAAAAACTACCTTCGGCTACAACCAGCATCGGGGAAGGGCCCTATTTAGGCTAAAGTCATCGTGCTGGTGCAGACTGCTAACGTATAGCGCAAGCCGAATCTCTAAGGGGCTAACAAAACTACCTCTGGACGCAACCAGCGCTGGGGAAGAACCTGATTCAGGTAAAGTCGTCACACTGGAGCAGACTGCCAGCACATAGCGCAAGCCGAATATCAAAAGGGATAACAAAAACTACCTCCAGCCGCAACCAGTGCCTGGGAAGGGACCCGATTCAGTTTAAAGTTGTCATGCTGGCGCAGAATGCCAGTGCAAAGAGGAGGTCAAATCTCAAAGGGGCTAACAAAAACTACCTCCGGCTGCAACCAGCACCGGGGAAGGGCGCGATTCAGGCTAAAGTTATCGAGCTGGCACAGACTACCAGCGTAAAGCACAGGCCGAATCTCAAAAGGGCTAACAAAAACTACCTGCGGTCGCAACCAGTGCCGGGGAAAGGCCCAATTCAGGCTAAAGTTATCGCGCTAACGCAGATTAACAGTGCAAAGCACAGGCCGAATAAGGGGCTAACAAAAACTACTTTCGGCCGTAACCAACGCTGGGGAATGGCCCGATTCAGCCTAAAGTTACCGTGCTGACGCAGATTGACAGCGCAAACCGCAAGCTGAATATCAAAGGGGCTAATAAAAACTACCTTCGGCCACAACCAACGCCGAAGAAGGGACCTATTCAGGCTAAGGTTGCTGCGCTGGCACAGACTGCTAGCAAAAACAAAATTCCAGTAAAAAACAAAGTCAGAGAAAAGTAAGTCGGGAGACAAGAACCTAGGTGCTTGCCCCAACAACTAGTACTACAGCAAGCCATGTTGCAAAAGACAAGGACCACAAAACTCCGATGACAATTAATATCTGAGTTAAATAAGGCCGTTTTCGGCCGAAGCTGCAAAAGTTGGCCCCGAAAGGCCGAAACGTAAGCTAACGCAGTTCAGGCTGAACAATGTTTTAACAATAAACACAAATGAAGACCAAACCCAAAAAGGAAATAAACGTTAATGTTTTGCCCAAAAAAACAAAACAAGCTAAGTAATGTTTCATCCCTCATTGGGGGAACATATAAAACATACATGAAATTTTCTTTCTTCAAGGTTTCCCGCCACTAATTTCCTCTTCAACCTCCTTGCCTTCACCTCTCGCACTGACCTTCCTGACATCACCGTCGTTCTTAGAGCCTCCAGCTACTTAAGCGACCTCGCCGGCAGGCACTACCATGTCTTTAGTCGGCTGCTGAATCCCACTGGTGGAATGTGCATCGGCCTCTTGGGGGATACCTTTCGGGGTCCAACTATCAAGCTCGACCAATGATATTCCTAGATACAGCTGGGAGAAATACTCTGTGAAGCTGTATTCCCGGAAAGGAATAAAGGCACCACCCAGGCCAACTCGCAAATGATCTTTATCCTCCGTACGATATAAAGGTCAATGGCTTTCATCAGAGCAATGCACAATAGCTCGGAGACCTTACTGCTCTGCACTACATGGGAATAAGGACTCAGGAAGCCCCGAGTGAAGGCCCACTCTTGGAAGTTTTTCAACTCAACGTTCTTAACCTCAACACGGCTCAGGGAATTCTGCAAAGAGCCAGTTAGGCCCGTCTCTAGCTCCAGATCCTACTCAAGCTCCATAACACGGCCAGCCTGGGAATGCAGGAAGGACAGGCCGTGCTTCAGCTCTGTAACTTCCGTTTCCGGGCTGTCATTTTCTTCCTACATGGCCCTGGAGAAGCAGAAGTGCTAGAAAAAAAGGTAAGCATGGTACAGAACAAAGAAAAAATAAATAAATATAAAAGAGAGAAGAACAAACCTCAAGAATGGCTAGAGCTGACCGGTCGGCCAAATAATTGGTGCCGGCGACATTCAAGGAGTGTTCGCGCAACCAGGCGTTGAAGTACGGAATGAGCAAAATCTGGGAAACCAATTCTGTCCGCGCAGCGACGCTACGCAAGGGACCTGGAGCAGATTATCTGGAAGAAGAGTCATGCATAAACGGAGGGGAGAAAGGGATTGATGAGATAGGCTGAGTCGCCAAAGTGAGACCCTGGTGACTGCTCGCATGTGTCTCTGGGATTTCCTCTGAGATGATGGCGCATGGAGGCAGACTGGGTCCTGCCCCGTTATCTTCGCCCCTTCTCCGCAGCCTACGGTAGACCCTCTTCTAGGCAGGCTCATCCCATTGACATTAGTATTGGATACATTGATCGCCTCCACCTGTTAATCAACGACACAAGTCATGTCGTCGGCATGGAAGGCTGGACTGCTGCTCCCTGTCTGACAAGGGAGCCTATACAAATCCTCGAGAAAAGCAACCACAGACATCTCTGCAAAAAGAAAAGTTAGAAATCAATCAAAAATAAAAATAAAAAAAGAGAAGGGGGACAGCAGAAGAGAAAACAAAGAGAGCAACAGGAAGAATTAGTAATCCATCCAACAGGAAGAATTAGTAATCCAAGGAAATAGGGCAGGCCGACAGCACGGAGAGTGGAATCACGCAGGGGGTGGTCCCACTTGACGCTCACAGCCTTAAGGCGAGAAATAGAGGGTTGCAGGGAAATAATTTTAGCAGCAGTGGGACGAGAACCCGCACCCTTTTCGACCCGGAAGGGTAAATAACCCTCTCCTCACCAGCAGGGCCCAGGTCGAGCTCCTCGTCCACAAAGATAAACCACTTTTTCCACTTGATTCGAGTGGGAAGATCATTTAATATTCTGACCCTATCCTACCAAAATTTCAAGAAAGTCAAACCCGAGGGCATCCTGGCAGAATGACAGAAAACGTGGAAGAGAGTAACGAAAGGTTGGATACGGAGGAGGTGGCACAAGACCTCAAAGCCTAGAACAACCCTAATAGTGTTTGGAGTAAGGTCGGCTAGGCTAAGCTCGTAAAAGGCCAGAACGGCCAGAAAGAAAGGGGAAAGTGGGAACATGTGACAGCACTGCTTGAGGGTCTCGAGATAAACGGAGATCATGCACTTGGGCACATCCAGGACTGTTTGGCTAACTCTCGAAAGGAAAATATGTTCGAGGGAGTCATTAAAAATGATGTGCAGAGCATTATAGGCGGCCTCCACGATGCAAAGATCTGCTCGAAACTCAGAGTTGGTAGTGTAGCAGTATGAATCTGCCTTTGGAGGACCAAAGGCATAGACCATGGTGGTAAATTAAAATGATAGAGAGAAGGAAGAAATAAGAATTCAGAAAGGGGTACCTGAAAGAAGGGCAAAAGTCGCCGGAGAACCCACAAAGCCAAGCGGGCGGAATCACAGAGATAAGAAGCAATACAAAGGAAATGACAAGGAATGGGAGCAGGAGAAATGAAAAAGGAAATATAAAACGGACAAGGGCAGTTAATAAACTTGACAGACAGGGCGACAAAAGCGTAATGATAACTGCCTCAAAAGAGAGCAAAGATTACGCAGCCAGGGTGCAAATAACTGTTAGAATGAGACACGTGGTGGATATCCAAACAGGTAGCGTAACCATCAGTGGATACATTAATAAAAAGGATACCAACAGTTGTCGGGTGATTTCAAAAACCAAAAAAGACCGCCAAAATGCCTAGGAAATGCAAAAGTGACTCCCAGTGACGCTACTTGCTTCCAGAAGCATTACATGTTCACATGTGTGCTACATGCTCCCTGGAAGATATGAGTAATAGAAAAGAGAAGCCAGACTCTGACACAACCATTGACCTGCAGGTCCATCTACCTGGCCAGGTCATTGGCTGGGGGGACTCGATAATATATGGGCCTAAGCGGCCCAACAAGGATAACCATCTTATCTTCCAGGAAAACTCTCTTTTTCCCAGGGACACTACCTGGACGAGAAGTCAAATCAGTAAGGGTTACACGGACACTGATGGGACAGCTCCAGTCCCATCAGCCACCAAACCGCATATAATGAGGAATGGTGTTGGACACATGGTAAGATCTTTCCATCAGTCTACTATTCACTTAGATACGCATCTACATGGCTTCCATGGCTAATGGGAGTGTCGGAGAGGGTACGGCCATGTGCTTACCTACCTGACCTTTCTCTGCATGTCTTGTAAGTTCAGGTGTATATTGTGCTGATACGGATCATCATCGAGCATACTAAAATTTTTGGTATTATCAGTCCATTTGGGATGCATTGGATGTACCCATTTGAGCGTCACGTAGCTTTTTCAAGGGCTATGCTCTTAATAGAAGCCGCCTCGATGCAGCGATTGTTTATAAGACCAAACTACATTGTCAAAAAATACCAAGGTTATGACATCAACGACTTCAGTTTCTCTACATTGGAGAAGGATGAGAAGAGCACGATGTAGAATAGTGGTGTATACATTGAATCTGAATCTATATGGCAGGCTAGCAAGAGAGACAAACATCTTGTTGTTGCTGTAATGCCTTTTTATAGGTTGATTGAGGAAATTTGGTAGTTGGATTATGTAGAGTTCAAAGTTTTTATGTTCAAGTGACATTGGGTGGAACATGGTTCCGGTGTTGTGCTTGAAATGCCAATGGGCTTCACACTGGTGAACTTGAATAGAGTATGCTACGAAGATGACAAGTTCATCTTAGCTGCCCAGGCGCGATGGGTTTTTAACATCAAGGACCCTTCCAAAGAGAAGTTCCATGTAATGCTTCATGGTAAGAAGTTTTACTTTGAAGAAGAAATTGACTACCCAGTCAAAATTGATAGTTATGAATTTCCATTAGTATTTCCTGGTTTGGAAGATGTCGGGGGACCTGTGGTGGGATAGCATTATAGTGATGGGTTGAGGGTTGACGAGAGCAGTGAAATTGTGGGTGGGGACATTGTGTTGAAGTGTAAAATATAGACAGTTGTCCCCATGTATTTGAATTTCCTTCCACTGATTTGTGTAATACTCAACCCGCACAC
>JAULKM010118784.1:0-38437 GCA_032355605.1 Rubia tinctorum | reverse complement strand
TTGTTGCTTAAACCTGCGGGCTATTTAAGTTTCAATATCCCTTTATAGACGTACCCTGCGGGCTAGACGTTTGTAGATAAACCTTGTAAGTGTATCATGCGGGCTAGACGCTTATAAGTTGAGTTGAGTGTACCCTGCGGGTTAGAGGCTGCAATTCGTGCAACACAAGTGGGTTGGGCGAAATTCCCATTTGGTTAAAGATCCAATTTTCCGCAATCCAGACTCTTCGCAAGGAGATTCATATCAAATGGCCTTCACTAAAATACTCTGAAGTGCTTACGAACAATCTATTAATAAGTTCACAAAACAAGATCTAGACGCTAGTAAGGACATAGTGTTCATTACATCTAATTAAGTCTACAAAACTAAGGATTTAGATAAGAAAACTAACAATGACCATCTAAATCCCTTGTGATGTAAACCGACTAAATCTAGAAATCAACCAAGTAAAACATACTAATAAATGTGTCAAATGCATTGGTTAACACGTGATTTTGGGTGTAGATCAATTCCCCAACACTTAAACCTTTATTCGTCCTTGATTAAACAAAATTGTGAAAAATCTAAGCAGAAAGTAGCATGCAGAGAGAGTTCCCTATACATTCAAAATTTATTCCTAGACTACCCTAGTTCCCCCCAAAGATGTTAGAATCTCACAACTCTCACACCCCAAATAAACTGAAATAACATATCCAACCAACATACCAAATGAAAAGGTAAAGTATACAAACATATATGAAACTACCTACTCCATCAAAAAAGCTACAAAAGACAAATTAAGAGAAGCATAACATGGTTTCAACTTTTCTCAATCTCTCATTTTGCCTAGGAGCCCTTTCGGGTTTTCATCCTAGCTTCACACTTTTTTTCTTTTTCAAGATCACCCTAGCCTTTTTTGCATATCATTTGGCCTCTCATTTTTTCCCTAGGTTTTTCAACCTATTCGGGTATTCCCATTTTTTCCTAAGCCGCCCTTTCGGGTTTTTGACTTAGCCGGGTAAATATATTTTTTTCATTTTTCATTTTTTTTCAAAGTGCTCTTAAAAGAGATACTAACTACATGAAAATAAATAAGAATTATATGTGTTATCTAATTCCCCTCCCCCAGACTTAAAACTTTCATTGTCCTCAATGCATATACACAATTTAGAGCATATGTCAAAGAAGGAAATGGGAGCGCAATTACAAAAATGGACACTAAAATCTACCCTTAGTGGAATAATCGTGGATCTACTGAGCAAACTACCATCACCACAATATACTACCTATAACCTAAAATCAAGCATGTTCATTCATAACTACTATCATACTCCATAAATTGAATAAATAATTGAATCACATAGGAGAGTTACCTCTTAGGTTTCGATGTTTGACTTTTAATGGTTTTGAGGTTAAGTGGGTTTGGGTGGTATTTTGGTGGTGGTGGTGGTAGTGAAGAAATGGTAATTTGGATGTAGGAAGGTATGTGAGCTTCACGGGTCGGATACGTCTGCACGACCAATGAATTTGGAGGTTTAGTTCTCCTCCCTATCCACCATTTTGAGCTTCACAAACCATGCATGTCTACATGATCTATGAGTTGGACTCCTCCTAAACCCCGTTTGCTCACCTTCCACTAAAAACCATATACTTCCTACAAAGCAAAAATGCACACCAAGTTTAATAGTGTACCAAAACAAAAACTAAGAATGGAAAAACACACCGAAAAGACTAAATATCTACAACACAATGCAACGGGACATCTTTCCATCCCTACATTTGCAACACACATAGTCTTCAAATAAGAAACATGATATGGAAATAAGGAGAGGTGAAGAAAATGATAGTCAATCACAACTTCCCAATGCATTGTTCCCACCTCAATGTCCTCAAATATACCCCAACATGCAACTCAAATCAAGTCACTACAAATTCACACTAAACAAGTATCAATCAACATCCACACAAAGAAGCAACTAGTGTGCGGCCTAGGTTGTGTATTTGGTGGTGGTTTAGGTGGTGGAATTTGGTGGTGTCTAATGGTTTGGGGGTAAGAATGGGAAGAAAATATGAGAAATATATTTTTTCAAAGAAAAACAAACTAATCTAATTTTTCAAAGCTCGGGTTGTCTCCCGAGAATCTCCGTATATTTAAGGTCGTCAGAACGACCCTAATGTTATCCATAATGTGTGGGTTTGTACCCCATCACCAGAGGCAACCAAAAATGGAGAGGTGGGTGTAAGAATCTTCCAAGAGGAAGATGTAGTAGAGGTCGAGTCAATCCCATAGGAAATAAGTGGTTTATAAGCTTAGCATATTCAATGGGCTTCTCTATGGTTTCCTCTAAGGGTTCCAGAAATGTGGAAGTTGGTTCAATAGGTAGAGGTTGGGGTAAAGATAGATGATATGGTGAATTAAGCACAATAACCCCTTCATCAACTTCTTCGCTCTCATCAAACCACTCCATATCCCCTTTGGATTCATCTATCAAAATTTCAAGTTCAAATAGGGATGGTTCATTTTTGAAATATTGGGTTTATAGTTGGCTCTCCCTTTCCATCAAGCTACTCACTTGCCCTACAACTCCCTCAATGCTTGAGGAGAGTTGAGCTCCCAAATATCCAATGTTGCTTTGAAATTTTGATTGCAATAACTCACTACTCTTGGCCACATTAGCTATAGCTTGTGAAATTTCTCCGTAATCTGTTTTGGGAACTAATTCTAAGGATTGGTTTTGGGGCATTGTATAAGTTGATGAAGACCAACTATCTAACCCAAAGTTTTGGTTTCCCGATGCAAATCCATTCCATGAATTCACTCATCCCCGAATTGAGAGAATCATGGTATGGGTACCAATCTCAATCCCATCGGCCATGGGACCAACAGATCCTTCCTCTATCTTCATTTTGCTCAACAAACAACAAGACTTCGTAGGGTAGTCTCAATGACATATCCTACAAACACTCACTCGGTGAGCCTCACTTCTCCATATATGTTTTTCTTTTTTTCAATAAAAAAAGAAAAGACACAAAATTTGGAATCCTAGTGCTTTAGTACTCGGTTGACACCAAGAACTAAAGCAATACCTATTCTAGAAAATAACAAACACACAAAAAGGACACAAACAAAAACACAAAAACAATACAGACTAAATTATATTTTTGGTCCCTAACTTATATTGAAATGCCATCTTTTGGGTCCCAGTGGAAAAATTGCGTTCATTCAGCAACCAACAAATACAAAATTATTCTTTTGGTCCCCTAAGGTGGTTTTCAAGTAAAGTCGAAGGTAAAATTGGCCAAAACTCTACAAAATAACCACAAAAGCAACAAAATAAAAGCAACACTAACTACTCTACCAAAAAGTTATGCAAGTTAACAATTAAATATTTAAACTAGCATCCCCGGCAATGGCACCAAAATTTGATCCGCCTCCTCGCGGGGTCGTTCACTAGGCATTAATTAACCTGTGGAGTGGCTTAAAAAAGATAAGATTTGTAATATTTCTCCCATTCCTACTATTAAACTACATATGGGGTAGATAGTGGCAAGACTGGGGTCATCCAAAAAGATGCTAGAAATTTAACGGTTAACTATTCAAAGCCGCAATCGGGTCGTCAATCCGATGAAGTGTTAGGAATAGCTAACATTGCTAAAAAAGTTTTTTTCGGGAAGGAGGTGGGGGTGGGTGGATTTATCTAACAACTACAAGGATGAAAGAACACAAGAGTAAAACTATATATTGCTAGCACTTGGGGAATATTTGTGTAACATGACTAGTAGCGCGTTTCGATCATCGATTAAACAACATTCAGGACATCCAAACCTATCTTAATAATTATGACATGTAGTGTCGTTAATGGTCAATACTTCCCCCTATCTGTCACATTAGGGTGTTATTGTATTCTTCCATCAGCATCGCCTCCGTAATTATAAGAGTGCAACAACAGCCCTGCATGTTGTGCAGATCTGATTCTCCCCCGTACGATTACATCCCGACACTCTACTACAAATGCTTCTCCCCGAGCCTACAGAGGCAAAGGGATAGACACTTTATCATTGACTCTAAGGTTGAAAAATACGCTAACCCTAGTTTTCTACAATGCTATCTTTATCTCCAACCCTTTGTGCTCTAAGTCCAGCTAATACTAGTGAACAGTAATCCTAACGTTGACTCGGCGACCCACATGCATGCACCTATACGGTACCAGACTATTTCTACCCCCATTACATCTTAGTTTCACTCCTCGGGGGATATCAATAAATGTGCTAACATGAAATTTAACTAAGGTGAATGCCAACATAGTGTAACAATCATGCAATTAATTGGAATTCAAGAAACAAGCCAACACAGTGTTTATAAGCATAATAAGATAGGTAGATTTTAGAATCTCACAAACACCCACATAGTGCTCAAGAAGATGAATCTAACGGTTCCACCCTCGGACATTGATTCTTCTCTGATCGTTCGCAGAACCATGTACAACTCTCGGATCTTAATTCCTCCAGTTCTTTGTCTTTCTTCTTTGACCCTTCTATCTTATACCAAATTTTGACTCATTGCCTTTAGTCTTCTACTATCCTTTTGAATGGCTTTCTACTATCTACTACCATTCTAGCGAATGGTTTCACTAAACTACTCTGAATTGCTTACGATCAATCTACCAATAAGCTCACAAAACAAGATCTAGATTATCATAAAGACATAATTTACAATAGATCTAATTAAGTCAACAAAACTAAGGATATAGATAAGAAAGCCAACAATGGTTATCTAAAACCCTTGTGGTATAAACCCAACTAAACATAGCAATCAATCAAATAGAACATAATAATAAATGTGTCAAATGCATTAGTTAACACATGTTTTTAGGTGCATATCAGACACGCATTTGCTTATGTTAGATGAGTATATGGAATGAAATTTAATACCATTCAACGATTCACAAAAAAAATTCTTCTCATCAGTCGACATTGTGTAACAAGTTGACGTTAGGAAATTTTTCCCACCATCCAAAACTGGCACTAGATCATTCCTCACTCCCATTTTTCCACATCAAGATGTGACTTAAAATGGTCTTTCGTTAGCCCATGTGTGTTAAGAAACATCCCAATCAGGTTACAAATGTTCTTCTATATATGCACCAGATCAAGACAGTGATTCACATGAAGATGCTCCCAGTAAGGTAAGTTAAATAAAATGGAACATTTCTTCCAACTTTCTTCATTCAGAGTTTTCCTCCGGTTCTTACCAAATTCATTGTCAATACATTTCACTAATTGTTCATAAATCTCCTCTCCCGCAACAGGTTGTGAAGGAAGGACTTCTTCAATCTTCCCATTGAACCAATCTTTGCTCGACGCCAAGGGTGATTTACCAGTAAGAAATTTCTATGGTCAAGATAAATAGTTTTCCTACCATGCTCTAACTGTGTAAAACTAGTATTCAATTAACACACAAGACACTAAAAGAAACCGGACCTTTTACCTTGGTTCTAAAAGACTTTTTACCGTGGTTTTTCAGCCCAAAATAACCAAGGTAAACATAGGCTTGGTAAAAGTTACACTTTTTTCCTCGGTATTAGACTGATGTCGGCAGGTATTGTGGCCGTCGTCAGTCATTACAAGAAGATAGACGATAGGAGTCCATTGCTGAGACTTTGTTCAGGCCGATGTTAGCAAGTATTATGACAGATGTTGGTCATAGAAAGATGGACGACAATGGGAGACCATTACTACGACTTCGTTGAGGACAACATCGGTCTAAATAGTAGTGACATCGCAGACGCTTATAACCAAATTTGCGCATGGTAGGGTAGTCATATTGTGTGTGTACTGGCATGGAACTATGAGCAATACAATGTCCTTTTGAAAGGCCGAAGTCGCACACAAAGTAACAATGCCAGTTTGTGTGGTGTCGGTAATGTGTCATCGTTGTATGGTGCATACAACGTCGCTTGTTTATCGGGGAGAGGTCTATTCTCCTACAATATTATAATATTTTTTATATTTGACTACATAAACAATCGTTCATCGCTAATTGTTACATGTTTTATAATATTTGATAACTCATGAAATTATTAAACATTATACAACAATCAATTGTTCAATTAATGCGGAATGGAATCACATGATAAAACCCACACAACTATCATATATATTTCAAATATATGTTACAAACTATTATATGTTACAAATATATGTTACAAACTATTAAAATATATAAGGTTGACATAAATTTAAATATTATTGGTATTGAACCTCCATTGTCTATGTTGTACGACATTAACACTGTCAATGCGAATAAAGAAATGACAAGTCCATCCATCTACATGCTGGAAGTCCATCGATAACTATCTTTGTCCAACTACAACCAATCCACAGGATACAAAAGTTATGTTAGAAATGGGCAGTCCCCAAATGAAAAACACATAATATAGTCCTACGTAGAAGACAGTAATCTCAACCAAAAACACATAACTCATCTGCTTTAGTGCAACGTCGAATACATGGGACGTTGATATCGCACCCGCCGACGTATAGAGCAAACATCGGACATTCATAGTTTTTCAAGCATTTCCTAGACATGTGCAACGTCGATCATTGTTCGGTAACACATCGCAAGGGGTGATTTACTGAGACCGAGGTCAAACATTCAAAGTTTGTTCTTACAAAAATGTAATTATTGTCTACAATCACCCTAATGTAAGACTTTTTCTCACTACATACAAACATGACATCATTTTGACAACACTAACACTATACGCTATATAACATGTGACACAATCATCATATTTCATGATACATTCAATATATGTACCATGAAAAAATATATATACAAAATCACTAATAAAATTGCAAAATGAAGATGGAATGGATGGACATTAGTAGAGAATGCTTGATTAAATTCAGCAATCAAAGAAGGCTCCTGAATTTTTTTGAGGAACCATCTTTGATTGAGATCCGAGGGAGGTTTTGAATTCATAACTCCCTACCAAGGCACCCCAGAATTTTTAAACATACTTTAAATTAATTAAAGGAGTTCTAGAAGAACCTCCTTTAATGGGAATCAATTAAAGGTGGTTCCATTGAAGAACCGCCTTTGATTGAGATCCGAAGGAGGTTCCGAAGTCGGAACTCCATCCCAAGGTAACCAAAAAAAATTAAGACACTTTCAAATTGTTAAAAGACGGTTCTTCAAGAACCGCCCTTAATGGGCATTAATTAAATGCGGTTCTATTGAAGCACTGCCTTTAATGTGGTGTCTTTATTGGCCAAGTATATAAAATGCAGCTGCTAGGGTTTCATTATTCACTTCATTTTTTTCTAAGGCATGACTTTCCCCGCCCCACAGAAGAAAACCCTCCGATCGAATTCCTCCATTGCCTACACTTCACCAACTCAGATCTCCCTCACCCACCCAGCACCGGCAGTATCTCGTCGTGCTACTCCCTCTCTCCACCCGGTAGCATCGCCAACATCACCCTCCTCCCTCCTCCACCCGCAGTGTGCTTCCGTCTCCACATGCAGCGTCGCCTCTACCTCCGCTCGCAGCGTCGCCTCTACTTCTGCTCGCAGCGTCACCTCCACTTCTGCTCGCAGCGTCACCTCCACTTCTGCTCGCAGCGTCATCTCCACTGTCGAGCAGTAGTGTATGTCGCCTCGTCACCTCCACTGCGAGCTAGGTTTACACATCTGTTAACATTATCTTTTGGTGTAGATTTGTTAAAATGTTTTTTGTTTAAGTACTCTTGGTTTGCAGATCTGTTGAAATTATTATTAGTTTAAATATGTTGTAAATCATTTTTGGTTTACAAATCAGGTTTAGAATGTTTCTCTTGACTGTCATTCTTTTTCTTGCTTCCAGAGGTTTCCGACAGCCTTTTTTTGGACTCAGAAATAGGTTTCAAATTCGGAACCTATTTCGAACCCCAATAGAAGGCAGTTTTCGAAACCACCTTTGATCGAATCAATCAAATTCAAGACCAAAGAAGGAAATTGAAATGTGTATTATCTTGTCTAATAAAACCACCTTTAATTGGTGTTCTCTCCACTAGTGGGAAAACTACCTCGAATAATTTGTACATGGAGATACTCCATCCTCTAATACTTTTTGGTGTTTGAGATGAGCAATTTCATTGAGCACTTGAATTGTTGTAACGATATGAATGGAAAGAATCTCGGGAGCTGGGTTTGGAGGAAGGGTTTTGGAGATGTGACATGGGTATAGTTAGTGACTAAAATTCAAATGAAATTGGGTTAGGGGAAATTTTGGCTAGAATATTCAGCTTAAATTTTTGGCACCCGTTAAAATTTTCAAGCTAACCGACGTCACTAGAAGTTCGGTTATGGTTTCGAACAAAGAGAGGTTCTTGCGACATCCCATAAATGGGCCATAGTGTAATTTCCGAAAAGTATCATCAAATACTCCCTGTGAAGATTTTAGGCCCTACCATTGACCCGTTGATGCCCAAATTGAAATAACATAGTGGTGACAATGTGAATTACATAAGATAAGGGTATTTCCAATTTTGCATTTTGACATCTCCCACTTTCTTGGAAGGACCTAAGTGCAAAGTAAAAAGTTCACTGGATGCACCAAAATCGACTCTAATCATCCCGGAAGGGACCTTTGACATCCCCAGTCAAACTTATGATCTCCGGGAGTGATAGTGAAACTAAAATGATCCCGCAGAGACTTTCACAAGATCTTCCGATTAACTCTCGTATACTTATAAGTAACTATCTACAATTTACTCTAGACCACGTACTAGCGCTTTTACAAAATTGATGGATGGAATTTTATTATCTTTTTAATTCATAAAAACCAAGAATATGTAATTTTGTGTGATTCTATGTGATGGAAATTATTGTTCTAATAACGCTTATCGTAAGTTTATTAATAGAATACTAATAAAAATGAAGGAGGATTACCCTGGTTTGCGTCCCTTTTCGACATTAGGCATAATCTCCATATCAAACATTTTTCCTTATCTTTGGGTGCAGAGTTTTGGAACGTAGGGAACATGCAAGGAAGTATGTCGTCAAACACTCCTTGTGAAGATTTCAGGCCCTTCCATTGACCCGTTGATGCCTACATCGGAACACCATGATCATGATAATGTGAATTACACAAGGGTATCTCCAATTTCTCATTCTGACTTCTCCCACATTCTTGGAGGGACCTAAGTGCAAAAGGTAAAAAAGTTCACCGGTTGCACCAAAATTGATTCCAATTCAACCAGGCATTAATAAAGTTCATGGACATTTTTAAATTTCAAATTGTATTTACTAATATACTATTAACTTTTATGAAAGTCAATTATAATTTTTTTGGTCAAACGCGAGCTCAGTTTGAGAAATAGTGAGCTGAAATTGTTATGCCCATATTCAAGTAAGCTGACATCAGTCGTAGTTCGGTCAGTATTCGATAGGGTTGATTGGTGTGCGATGTTGCACACGTAGAGGTAGAAATCACAAAGGATTCAAAACGATGTCGTTCTAAAACGTCTATATATATGGCGTCCACCTCAGAATCAGTTCAAACATTTTCTTTCAACATTCACTCGAATTCCAACAGACATCCACCCCCTCATCTCTTCTCTTATCAAAGGTGAGGTTTTTTAACTCTTCTAACTCCTTCATTTTTGTCATTTTTTCTTGAAATTGTTCAATCTGGGGTGTGTGAATGTGTTTCTTGGTAATTTTTTGGTTTTCTAGTTCTTATCGATCAGTTATAGTGTGAAGTTTCCTTATATATCAACCTAGGTAGTGTGTTTTTGGACAATTTTGGGTCATTGACAGTTTTTCAAGCATGATTTTTATTAATTTTCTTCAATTTTGATCTTAGAGACTAGGGTTAAATACGACGTCAGTAGTCTATCGGTTGACCTTCGATCAAGGACACGACAATGCAACGTCACATATTCATATTTTTTGTAGTATTTTTTTATGAATGAGCATCGCGCCTTTGTCAGTTTAATCATAGGTTTAACCAACCAGTTACCAATGTTGCTCACATACATTTAAGCTTTCTTTAAAATTTAAAATGCAAACTTGTTTGTCTATCGATCACATGTACGGTCTGGTCAACTGATGAGCGACGTCGCGGGTACATATCGACCATGCCACTGTTTTGGACCAACATGTACATGGACGTATGACCGACATCACACTCTTTAAGTTTCAAGCCTTTTATGCCCTAATAATTTTCTTATATTATTCAGGAATAATGGGTGGCGAAAGATACTCCAGTCGGCCTTTTTTCCAGATCAATGACTATATTTACATATATATTTACTTATATATAATCATTGTTGATGATAATTAATAATTTATTATTTTTTATACAGCTTTCCGCAAAACGAAGCACCCAGAGGCTCTTGTGTTTAAGCTTGAACATCATACAATGGCTGCAGATAGCCCAAGTTTCAGATGCACTCTGAAGCATCAAAACTTCAGGACAAACATCACTTTAGAAAGTCTAGCTATCTAATTAAATGCATGTAATTTTATTTGATTTTCAACTAATATTATTTATTGTTAGTTGCATATAGATTTATAATGAATGTTTTATTTTTGTTTGTGATTCACTTCATCCCGAGAGACATTGTACCACTCCTACCCTGTCTAATGACCCAAGTTATGCTAAGGTTCTATGAGAGAGAGTGGCACATGAATTACTTGGGGGACATGAAGACCAAGGCCCTGTCCCTAAATATATTTTTTAAGTACCTTGTCGGCAATCGCCTACGCATTGGGGACACCTTGTTCTCTGAGGTAATAGAAGCTGGGGGATCCGTTGTCTTTAAGGTCATCATAATCCAAGTTCATTGAGTTTATTGTTATTTTTGTTTTCTTTGAACAAAAAAAATTCTTATTGGAATTTATATATTAATTGTAAGGATATTATTATGTCTACCATTTTTCAAATAATTTAAATACTTTTAAACCAAAATAATTGACTTGTTGTGTAATTTCATCTATGCATGATTTTAAAAACCATTTTCAACCATACCATTCAACACTATTTTCTACACTCATTTTAAAAATCATATAAAAATACTTTTGTAGATAAAAGTCAATCATTTTCAATCAAGTATAACCTCTAAAAGTTTTAGAGTGTAACATATCACTGTCATCGGTCGTCCATCACATTACATGTCGATTAAAATGACATGTAATGCAAAGTTGGCTATTTTCATAAACCAATTCACAGCCATATTGCCAACCTTCAACAACGGGGAATTGGATTTTTCACATCCCTCTAAGAAAGTGGAAGAAAAATTTGGGTATTATGATCGAATTTGGTCAAAGGACCAAAACTTACTTACCAAATGCCGACAGATGCGATGTCGGTCCTTAGTGTCAGCATAGATTTAGTTTAACCAACTACTTGTGTGAAGTCAGTCATCTCATAATTGACTAATACTACTAGGTCAAACACATGTAAATGACGTCGCACCTATGTCACTTAGACTATTTACTTCGATTTTAGACATTATTTACCTAATTATCATAGAAATGCGGTAAAAAATCTATTATTTACCTCAGTTATTTTATACCCCACGTAAATAATATCTTTTACTTCAAAAAAATTACCGAGGTAAAAGAACTTTTTTACTTCGGTAATTTGACCTAAGTAAAAAACCGAGGTAAAAATGTAAAGTAATAGGTCTTGTTTCTTGCAGTGGCACATGCATAGTAACCTTTTACTAGATATTCAGATAAATTTCTATACGTTGGGAAATCGTTAAATGTTATAAAACACCATTGCTTTCATCTTGAAGCTACCTTCACAGTAACCATTATACGTCCAGGTCTCTTCTCTCGAAGCTTTCCAAGTTGTCAACAAGCAGTGCAAGATACACATCGATGTTGTTGCCTGGTTGTTTAGAACCTGGAATCATCAATGAAAACAGAATATACTTTCATTTAATCGTAAACCAGTAGGGTTAATTGTAAATCGCCACTATGACTGACCACGAACTATGAATACCACTCATATTTCCAAACAAGTCTATACTGTCGCTCGATAGCCTTAGACATAATTTTTGTGGTTCATTGCCAAACTTTGGGTATATGCAATAAATCTTGTTCAACTGATCACAGTCTGAGGTGTGCTAGATAACATCCTCGACGGGTTTCAATCTGTCAGCATGCCATGTTAAATGCTTTGAATCTATCTTCTTTGCATACGGTCGTTTCAACCTATGTATTATTAGGAGGTACCATATAATCATGGTTGGCATTTGTTTGATCGTCTTTGTAACAACCTCACTGCTCATATCAACATTGATAGTCTTCGACTTGTCCCATGGCTCAGTACATACTTTTCAACGATCTCTAAGTTCATCCTCCTTTCCTTGGTAAAGCATAAAATAATTAGGGCAAGTATGAATCTTTTCCAACTTCATTCCCAAGGGACATAATATCTTCTTAGTAGCATAAACACAGTCGGGCATAATATTTCCAGCATGGAACAAATCCTTTATCAATTCCAGTGCTTCGGTCATTTCCTTATCAGAGTGGCTATGTTTAGTTTTCAAATTCATCACACTAAGGGTCGCGCTTAATACAGTATGTTTTGATCCCTCATACTAAGTGTTTCTTTATCATTTTACATAGCTTGTAGGACCTCCGGTCTACCGACAAACTCCCTAGTTGAATCCTCTGCTAAATCATCCAACAGTTCATTGTAATCCACATGATCTGATGCCTTTTCATCATCAATATCATCACGTACATACCCAACTTCTCCGTTCCAAATCCACTTCGTATAAAATCCCCTGAAACCATGAAATATTAAATGCTCACGCAGACCATGGATCTCCACACAAACATCATTTTTGCAATCTTTACTAGGACAACAAATGTAAGAATAATTTTCTACCCTTGTGTGGTTAGACACCGCCTCAATGAAATATTCAACAAGTTCAACATACTCATACGAGGTTCTTAGATCGGCCAAAATTATACTTGAACGATTTATTTTCTTACTCTACCAAAAAGGCCACAAGTGTTCAACATATAATTTCATATATGAATGAATAAGCACACAATATACAAGTGGAGTGGGATGTTTAATTCCTGCAATATACGTTTTCCCGACAAGGCTTCGAGAACAATCCTCCAGCATGTTTCACAAGTAGGTGTACCCCTCTCCTAGTCTAAGATCTGAAAAAGTGTATGGACTTTTTCTGAATTCGGATGTTAATTAGAAAACCATGGTGGTATCAATGGTGATATTGGCACCATGGTGGTATTATTTGGAATGTGATCGACGGATGACATTTCCACCGCCATCCAATCACACCTGTTTTTAATTCGGAAAACAGAATCAACGGATCTGGGAATACCCAATGTAAGTTCTTATGTCAAACATGGGATCAAAAACTACTTTGTCTAAGGCTGGATAATTTTATTATGTTTATAAGAGAAATATACAAAGCCAAATTATCTTACGGAGTCGTAACACACCACAACATTTTCTAGCTACCGTATCAACCATTTCCGACTTCGGAATATGTACAAATACACTTATTTTGAGAAAAGGTGCCATTCATTCACTCAATCCATGACGGCTAAATATTTACCACCGAGTATTTGATTTTTGCAATTGTGGTTTACGGGATTTGGAATTAGATAACATTTTCAGACATCGTAAGTTCTTTAAAAAGTGGTTCCATACTGGAATTCCAAGAATGCCGCGTAACCGAGTCCTTAATGGTTGATTATGCACTAGTGGCAAAACTTAGTTTTATTTTTATCTTAGGGGAAATGGTGAACTAGAGTAAAAGTGCTTCCTATGTGGAAAATAAACCAGCACAGCATCTCTGAATAGGATCAGGAACCTAACCAACATGTAACATGACTTTTTTCCTTTCACATATTTAGGAGTCCAAATCTTTAAGGGTAGAAAGAAATTTTTTTACCTCCACAGATAACTGAGAAATTAAATGCCAAGGTCCAGAACTAGAACAGAAAGATTTTAAATCAAGCAGGAAGAACAATGTCGCTAAAGCATGTCCTAACTTCTAACCCTCAACATATATGGTGTGTCATGGCACCAACTAGGTTTGTTATTCAGAAGATAGAAGCTATATCTAGGGCATGGGTGAAACTAAAAAACCTAAAAGACATTGGAGGGATGGGATAAACTGTGTTTTTCATCCAAAAAAAATGGGCTGCAGTTGAGGAATTTCAGAATAATCATACTCTTTTTCAATAAAATGTTGGTTGAAACTACAATATGAAAATAATATGCACATAAAATTATTTGGTCTATGCCACTTACTGCTAAAACCTCAGACCCATGGAATAGATTCCTGAACATTTCTCCCATAGTAGAACATAACATAATTGTACTATTGGGAACTGGGGATTGCTACTGTTGGACTACAAACGGGACTGCACGGGCATTTTCGTGAATATTTGGAAGGTAAATTCAAATTTCATCGAAGCTTTACTATCAGTTAAATACTTTGGCACAATAGGGATCGATGCATAGATGCTTTTATGACAAGTTTAACTGCTAACATTGTAAAGGTCATTCCACAAAATTTTGTTCCAACTTATGAGCAAGACAAGCTGATTTTGAAATTGGTACTTTCAGGTAAGTTCACTATAAACTCAGCTTATGAACCGTTAAGGAAGTTGTTAGAGTAAATGTTGTAATATTGCAATGGTAAATCACACTTGGATGATTTTGGTAAAAACTTTTCTTGGATATCGATGTGAGTTGCGTTACGTACGCTTTATTTAAAGAGTAATTCTACTCTATTAAAGCCTTGAGTTACACGAATTCCTTTCGAGAATAAAAAAAATGAGAAACCCTCTTGTTCTAAGCTTTAATTAAGATAGTGCTTGAGTAACTTTGTTTCTGGTTGACATGCATACCTGAGAAAATTCTGAGAATTTCCCATGAACTTCCTGTATACTTACTATGCTTATGTACGCATGTATTTATCGGAAAAAAATGTCGTGAAAAGATACAATAGTTCATCATTCGACACTAAACCATGTACCTATTAGAAATATAAATTCTGAAATGATGAATATTTCCACACGATACATCTTTCAACATATATGAGGTAGGCATGTTGCCCCACCACATTCAATGTATCGTCCTTAATCGGATATCACCTTATCCTTTCAATCAAGAGTTAAATATATCCTGGTAATCGGATATATGAGAACTTAAAAAAAGAGCACCACCACATCAGAATTATAATAAACTTTGAAATTATACATCTTTCCACACCAGGATAAGTCATGTTTGTCAGCAGAATTATGACCAAAGCAATTTTAATACTTATCCTAAAATTGTAACCTCGTAGTTAGTTTATACAAGTGTCACTTCACACCACACCACCAAAATTGCTTTAATATCTCAAACTTACAACTACTCGAATTCAATCATATTTAAATATCTAGAGTATCATAAAATACCAACATAAGCAAAAACTAGAATCAAGGTTGATCAACAAAATATGGGACCATTTATTACAAGGGAAAGTAGTTTTTTTCCAGTTGGAGGCTGATTAATAATATGTGTCCAATGGATGATGCTCTAAGTTATTTGGGTTTCAATTGTGTTTCTATATGCTTAAAGTGCTTATAGGGAATCTCTGGCCAATAACCTAAACCCTTTCAACACACGCCTCTAGCTGTCAGATATTAGAGGCCCGTAGTTTCAACACTTATTTGATAGATTATCATGGTTTTGGTCATTTAGCAATGTGTCCATGACTAAGAACAATTTTTTTCAATTAAATGGCAGGCCTGGTATGCTGGATCATATGGAAACAAAGGGTTCATATTTGTGTGATTATAAGCACTACAAACCAGTAATTTAACACTAAGGCACCAGTAAAATTGCCCCCTGACATACAGGTGCCTAAGTGACCCGGTATAAATTTTAACCATTTTGAGCACCGGTAAAATACACTGTGCTATAAACATGGGCACCGATATCGAAAGATACCAGTGCTTGATCATTTCCATACTGGTGCTCAAGAAGGCATGACCAGTTACTGATATTGTGAACTAGTATGATGAAAAACTTACTGGTGCTCCTATTTTTCATCACTGGAGGTTAATATGGTACCGGTGCCCATTATTTTTTTAGAATCAGGTTGTATTGTAGAAGCGGCATATAATTTCTTAGCACCGGTATGAGAAACTTGCGGGTGCTCATCTTTTTCAGCACCGGATGTTTTATTTGCTACAGGAGCCTATTATTTTTTAGAATCATGTTCTATTATAAAACTGGCAAAGCATTTCTCAGAACTGGAATGAAAATGTAAGGGAATTTTTTTTAGCCCCGGTATGGTATCATTTAATAGCACTGATATCAATTCAAAGCAACGGTTCATCAATTTGACAAATATGGACGAATTGTAGCACCGGTATGGTATTAATAATATTACAGGGGCTGGAATTGTAGTAAATTGAAATGGATATTTTTAAATTCGTGCCCTATTCTGGATCAACCACAGGAAAAATGAATTTAATAAATCTCACAAAAGTTACTAAAAAGAGTAAATTTTCTATTGAAAAAAAAATATGAATCCACAACTAAAAATAAAGAAAGTATGAAACATCATTTTTAACATACTACTCCCATCAATCATCCACACCTATCAATCAATCAAAGTCTTCAATATTTGTCTTAGCCACTTTTGCACAAACATCAACCCATGCCCTGCATCATCTGTCCTCCGCCTCTTGAAATCCATATGTGTTGTATAATACTTGGTTCTCTGGAAGAACCTGTGATTTGATTAAATGTTAGGTAGTAGGACGCAGTACTGAAAATGAAGGAAGAACTGTTGTTATTTTTTAGTAGTTGTGATACTTACCTCAAGTGGATTCTTTGAAATTGTCTCCAAGACCAACTCTTCTAAAAATAACATGACATAATAACTGAATTCCCAGCAACTCCCTTGTTTTCAGTGCTAAGATAGACAATAGCAACTCCCAATGTTTAATCAGTATACGTAGACAAGAAAATTTATAAAGTACTTGTAAAATCTTTTTATGAATATTTACACTGATGTATATTATGTTCCAGGTGAAATCGACTGAGGGTTCATTCTTCCTCTTCTCTCTCTCTCATATTTACATGCAAGTCTGCAGATATATTATTCTCAAATATTAATTTTAAAATTTTGAAGGGAAAATGAAGTATAATTGAATGGATAGAAATACCTGGAAATCACATGGCTTCCGACTTAATCGTCGAATTTTATACCACCGGTCATTGTGTCCAAGGTGAAAACATCGTTCTTACCTGGACAAATAATGACGAGGAACCAATGTGACCTACGTTAATACTTAACAAATTAATATTTTAGGAATATATTTATTAAACGATACAAACTTAAACATTACGAAAAAGGGTCTAACCTCCTAAGGGAGGGTACTAAATAAATGTCACCTTCAGATGCAGCCATCGTTTCCTAGATAAGGGTAATCCAATTAGTGATATCACTCTGTTTGTGACCAGTGTCTTGCCTTCCAATGTTCGATCACAAAATTGGATTATGCCCATGTTGTTGTCCTCAGCCTTATTCCATAGGTCCCTATCAAAGTACAAGTCAATTTATGTCTTCGATTGTATGTGAAATCTGAATTGAAAATTTTTAAATTTGAAACTTACCCCATCCACAAATTCATCTAAGAGTTCGAGATCTATGTCATTCCATGAAAATTCCCAAACTTGCCACCGAACTCCAACATTTGCTCTATATCTAGGCAACAGTTGTAAGGTTTGACAAATATGGATTCCGGAAACAATTTGTAATATGCAACCTTGCCCGTAGCATTTATTTCTTTTTCCAACTAATTGCAATGTTTGATGAACTACTTCATCATTGGATAGTCATTCAATTTGCGTCTATTTACAATCTGCATGTGCACAATTAAATATAATTCATTAAGTATATGAAAAGAATTTAAATAAAATAGTAATGTGGTATGAAAGGATTACAAGTTTCAAAGGATTGAATGGTTTGTCCAAAAAAATCCACGGCATGTAACTGGTTGTAAAACTGGATGGCTGCATCGATGATGTATTTGCAAGCTGTTGCACGTGACATGAAAACAATGTAATTTTGCACTCAAGAATTGAACACTGAACATATGTACAAAATAAATTATTTATATAAAATATTTTAGAGAAATTACCTCGTCGACGGGGACCTCCAGGAATTCCCATTCCTTATTCGGAGAAACCATCATAGGCATGTCTGTCTTCTCTTCCTTTGGGGCTCCTCATCTTGGTCGACCAAAGCTACCGGTCAATCAATCACATGTCCAACAGCCTCTCCAACCTCGATGAATTTGTGGTTGGTGGAAGGTAATCCTGTCTTAGCATGGAAGATCGGCTCACAAAATCGTACACGAGCAACCCCGCCTATTGAAGCATGGCCGTGATGGGTTTTTTGGAGAAACTATTTTTGCCATTGAGGCTCTTGACCCATAAAGGTTCTTGAACATCAAAGAAACCATCTCCCCATTTTGTCATGCATTGTAGAACAAGATTTGTTATAAAACAAATAAACATTAAATGGATAGAAATACCGGGGATCAATAAATTAAATGGAATTGAAATCTATTTTTTTATCTTCATATCAGTAGGATCCTTGTTAGACATGGTTTGTGCCGCATTGACCTGGCCTAATGTCTTCTCAATGAATGACTTTGGATCATGAAGGCCCGTTGGGGTTTGAACTCCTCCAACAGCTGCAATCCTCTTGACTAACTGGTCAAGGTATGCCACCATCGCCTTGACCACTGGTTGTTCAGTAGGTTGCTTCTTTGAGATTATCGGCTTGGGGGTCGAGCTGCTACCACATTTGCTTCGACTGCGAGTCAGATGAGGTACGGTAATAGTTTTTGGGAGGTTGGTTTGAGTACCCTTATACGGTAATCCTTCCTAACGGTTTCCCTTATCAAAATGTCCTCCCCGGGTTCCAAGATCAATGTGCCCCTAGCAGCCTGCTCGTTCATCGTTCTCTGTAATTAGGGGCAAGTTAAATACATTACAATAAATGGGTAATACTATGACTAACTATTAAAAATATATTTACAATATCAGCGGCGACGGTCCTGTCCTTCGGGTCAGTATATGCGCCCTTATCCCTCAGCTTGTTGAACTTGAGATAGATCAATGATTTGTCAACATTGAAATTCCTTGTACTCAAATCTTACTCAATCTCATCCTCCGTGTAGCCTTGAGAAGCAAGTTTGGCTCTCTCTTCTTCTTTCGAATTCTCGACGGTCTTTGCCCGAGTTACCCGGTGGACCACTCCTATCAGTTCGATAGGTATATTTCTTCTGCTTTGATTGGGAGCTAGCCGTCGCCCGGATTTTCTATCCAAATCATAGTAAGTAAAGTAAGTATTTTGAAATACATATTAGTAACGCATAATGATGCAACTGTTAAGACACGAATGTTCATAAATAGGTTACCTCAAATTTAGGCGTCGTTCTCATTTTGTAGAACTTGCTCCACTCCTCCTCTTCCTTCCACTTGTATTTTTCCCCAAGGTTTCGCTTTGGGGGCCTTTGTGTCATCATTCACCTTATGGATGTATTTTGTTGCAATCTTCGACTTCTAATTACGGTGGGTGTTTCCTGCCGCGACATAAACAAATCCTTCAACATTTTGAGTTGTGTTGCAGTCAATTTTTACTCAAACTTGAAGCTTGCCTGCATTGAATTTACAAAATAAATTTCATAAGTTAGCAATTCTCGATAAATATTTTCTACCAATAGTTCTCAAAAAACTAATGGACACTATAATTTTTTTGGTATGAATGGATCTTACCAAAATATCCTCCCATGTCTCCTCCTTGGTGTCAGCGGGGAAGTTATTCTAGTGTCTATGAGTCCCAAACTTGATGTGCCTCAAGAATACATAGTTACAATATGCAATCCTTGTGGTCCAATTCTTGTGCAGACCATGTCAGCCAGGTTGAACTGAACCAAAATGGGATCCCTCCCTTTTGTGAGCATCACAGATTAACATGTGGTTTTACAACATTCCTTGCACCAAGTGTCAATTTAAAATTTGTTGAAGGTTTTCTCGTTCTTCCCCCCGTCTTCGATACATTTTCTGTTCTGAACTTCTCTCTCGGACCTTTTTTATCGGAGGCTCATATCCAGTGAAGAGGAAACTGCATCTTTAGTCTCATCGGTCCTTAATTTGTATGTTCATACTAACGGTTGGTGTGGCAGGCTCATCGGACATGATTTTTGGTTGTATCTGACCCTTCTTTCTCCTGCCAATTCCAGTGTCTTTCTTAATTTAGAAGGCATCTACAATCCACAATATAAAGCCGTAAATAATGAATCATACATTAAATATCATAATCCAAATCCACAAGAACCACATAATTCCAAGAACACAAGAACCACATCAATCCAAGAACTACATCAATCCACAATCCACAAGAACCACATCAATCAAAGAACCAATAACGCATTCCACAATCCGGAAATTGTTATTTAAAAAAATGCAATCAAAAATCCACAAAAACCACATCAATCCAAGAATCAATAACGCAATCCATAGTCCCACAATTTTTATGTATAAAATTTCACAATCCACATTGCACAAGAACCAAATTAATCCACCAAAAACCACATAAATCCATTTGAACTCAATCCATAACAAAATAAATAATAAATAATCCAAGAACTCAAAATACTACCAAAGCTACCGCCTTCCATTCGAACTCAATCCACAACCAATAAATACACTTTTACAATATACCATTTCATCCCAAAAATTTGTATAATAATATAATATACAATGTGATGGAATCCATTACCACGAAACACATAGAGTATCCACCACAATGACATTTTAGTTCTTTCAAGGAATTCATCCAACATGATGTGTAAATACAATGATTCAAGTTAAGAAAAAATCACAAACTTTTAGGCACATGTAATGTCAAGGAGTCACTTACCTTTGATTTTTGTGACCGCTTGTAGTATAGAGATGCCAGAATGGCAGTTGGGAATGCCAAAAGGAGGAACTCGCTGGTGGTGAATAAGGCATCAATTTGGGGAATTGAATCGATTTCGGTTCCTAAAACCATGTTCCCTCGATGTTATATAGATGGTGGGGTTAATCTGGAAGTTAGTGTTAAATATAGAGAGTTAAAGATGGGTGACACATGGTAGGGGTGGCCGTTAATGGCGAAAAGTGAAGAGGAACCACCGTCGAGGAAGATGAAACTGACTGCGGTTCCAAAAATATGGTCATTTATATTAACATTAATAGCACCGGTATAAGTGAATTGATACTAGTGCCTATGATAAAATATAAAATATGTCAGCTATTAAGTATGGAGCACTGGTATATTAGTGATGCCCATGCAAAAAATACTAGTATTGTTAATTGTTAAGCGCAGTTGCACTAGGTTGCTATAAATCCCCCTATTTTTTCTTTCTATGGACAAAGAGCATGTAGTTAAAAAATATTTCTAAAACTACGCACCGGTATACAAACCGGTGCCTAACCGAAAAGTACCGATGCCTTTGTAGATGAACGCAATTGTGCCAGGCTACTTTTAAGCGCCTTTTATTTATGGATATGGACAGAGAGCAAATGGGCAAAAAAGAATTCTGAGTGTTGAACATCGGTATTAAAACCAGTGCCCAACCAAATAGTACCGGTGCCTTTGTAGATGAACGAAGCTGAACCAGGCTACTTTTTTATTCTAGCAATGGACAGAGAGCAAATGGGCAAAATTTTTGTTTAAGTGCTTAGCACCGGTATTAAAACAAGTTCTTTAAAATTCAATACCGGTGCATTCAAAATTTAATTTTCCCGCCTTTTCTTGTCGAAAATATTTAAACATTTTCGGTTCCCTCACTGGTAGAATCTACAAATACCGGTTCTAACCTTTTTCAACTTTTAAATGTTATGATTTCAACCCCGTTACTAACTGGAATTAGTCGGATGACTAAGCAGTACGGTGTACGGATCACGGTCTTCGGGTTAATTATTTAATCAAAATATGTCATAATATGCATGTAATAAAATGATGTTATGGCCCAAAAGTAAATTAAAACTATTATGGCCATGAATTACCCATACAAGAGTAATAACTCGGTTTCCAAAATGCATGTATACATGTTTGAAAATTAAATTTAAGAGAAGTGTGTTCCTGAGGCCAATTTTAAAAATTATTGCAAATATGCCCTTCTTATGAATTTTTCCTTTACATTACCTTCCATTACTACCCCACCCATGTATTTTCATTTCTCACTTAATAATTATGATAAAGAAAAATAATTTTTCATTTTTGCACAAATGGGCAAAACCGCTAGTATATGTTCTACAGTAAATGATAAATGCTTACATAGTGGGAACTAAGAGATATTGAGAAGGTTAATGAATACTTATTCGTAGCCGATCAATGATACTAACGCATCTAACTTGTAAAATATATCGGGGGTTTAATAGTTTAATTAATATCGAGCAGATTTCAATTTGGAGTCACAAGCAAACTTTTTACTTTTGCACTTTAATCCCTCCAAGAAAGTTGGAATTGTCAAAATCCAAAATTGTCTAAGCATAAATGAAATTAAATGTTGGAGGGGGGACTTTGTGTTCTAGACATGTTTGGGTTAAAGGAAGGGCCTCGATTGGGAACTTTGACTGCTACAATAACTTCTTGGAAAATTACATTGTGACCACCATTTGTGTTGCAACAAATACTGTTGCACCAATGGACTATATTTTTGTTATTCTTGGTTTTTCAAATGAGTTTATAATAAATTTAATTTTATTGTTATTCTTGGTCTTTACAATTTTGAGTTACAGTGCAATAAGTGGTAATACGATGTCTATATGTTAAATACCAGTGCCAATGAAAGGTGTACTGGTGCCACTAATTGCATAACACAGCTGTGGCAGGCTGCTTTGTTATTTATGGCTATGGTCAGATAGAAAATGTACTGAACACCGGCATCTCAACTAGTTCCTATGATGATTATACCGATGTAATTGTCGTAGAACGCAGCTGCGCCAAGTTGCTTTAATGCGGATTTTTTATTTATGGCTATAAATAGAGATAAAATGTCATTTTTTTGTCTATCTACTGAGCACCGATATGTCAACCGGTTCCTATGATGACTATGCCGGTGCATATATTACATAACACAGTTGCTTCGGGATACTTTAATGCGGCTTCTCGAATACAAAATTTCTTCCCTCCTAAGAAGTTGGACTTGTTAAATTCAAAATTTGGAAACTAAGAATTCTCCTATCCAACAATAAGATATAAATAGTCACTAAAAAATTTACGATGTGATGTTCAGTAAAATTTCACTAACCGATATTCATTAAAAAATAACGGTAGCTATTTCTATCCCATCCCTTATTGGTCATTATCATGCGCATGGGGTTGTAAATAACTACACCGTGCTCACAATAATGACCAAGAAGTCGCGGCACTGGAATAGTCACCATGAAAAATAAATAAAAGTAGGGTGTGCTAAATATATAAATATCCAATAACAACATAATAAATTGTTGATTTCACGAATAATAATAGGAAAATGGTTCCACTTCCTCGAAGAAAACTGTGTTATCCAATTCCTCTAACGTTGATCCCATGCGAATGTCCTCTGCGACGTCATTATCACTCTGTGATGGGAAAGGTCTGACTTCCTTGACTGCATCTGAAAATTGGTAGCTTGGCACAATCCTCATATAGCCACACCATCTTCATTGAAATTGGAAATCCATCCGCAAATTTTGAATACATGTCACCAGTGGCGAGAAATTAGATTTAATCAACAGAGCATATTGCGATGGTCCCATCTTGCATAGTGATTCAATGGGAATCAGCATCATTGGGTGGCCAAAGGTTCCATGGTCATAGTTCGATACACCCGCTTTTGAACAGAGTGAAGAAATGAGGCTGCAAAAACCATACAATTTCTTCTTCTCCATGTCCTCGATCACATTTTCAAATATTCTTTCCCCAACATTCCAACATAGTTTTTTTTACTCCACATAACTTAATTATCCTACTCATGTGCACTTCGTTGTTAACTGTTACGGGGTCAATACGGGAGTGTACGAAGTAATACCACTTGGGGTTTTGGGGGGCATTTCCTATATTCACATACAAGCATGTCATCAACCTTATATGCAGGGGGAATGTACTCAAAGTTGTAAAAAATAACATGAAACATCTGACTATCCATATAGTATCTACCACACAAGGGATTATAAATCTAAATCTACACAAGGGATAATAAGACTAAATCTACTTATCCAATAAGAAATACAATTGAATGGCAAACTAGGGATTATGATATGAGCTTAGCAATTCATGATTAGGTTTTCATTCCAAATACAAAATTCATGATTAAATTGTATGAAATCATTACGAGATTATGATATTAGTTTATGAAGCACAATTGAAATGGTGTGGAAAAGAGGATTTTTGGAACTTTGATGTCAAAAGCTTTGTGTGTTCGTATATTATTGATAGTGTTGCAGCAAATTTAGTTTAAAAATAGGTAACCACAACTTAGCACCAGTATAAAAATCTTTAAAATTCCAATTCCCATTAGTATCAAGTCGGTGACTATGTAAGCCTCACGCAGCCTCACGCAGCTGTTTTAACCCATTTTTTAAATATTTGAAGAGATCAGAGAAAAAGCCTCTTTATGTATGAAGTATCAGTATATAAACTGATTCCTCTATTTGATATATCGGTGCCTTATTATTTTAAGGCAGCTTGACGCAGCAGCTTTAATGCCTTTTTAAAATATTTGAAGAAACCACAGAGCAAGTCTCAATTTTTTATTCTAAGTATCAAGAACTGGTATATAAACTGGTTCCAATGTTGAATATACTTGTGCCTTAGTATTTTAGGGCAGCCTGACACAGTTGCTTTAATGATAATTTTAAATATTTTGTAAAACCTGATTATCATAAGCTGAAAAATCATTTATCGTTCAGAAAAGCATGACCTTCAAATTGAACTTGGTTCCATAATAACCATCAAACACATCAACGCTGTCAGGCCACAAAACCTTCAAATCTTCAATGAGGGGATAGATAGGTATCGATGTCATTTCTGGCTTGTCTCAAACCCGAAATCATCAAAGGCATCAAAATATATTTCCTCTTCATGCATAGATAAGAAGGTAGATTGTAAATGAAAATTATAGTCGGCCATGAACTATATTTCGATGACATGTTACCAAAGGGATACATATTATCAGTACACAAAGCCATCCTTAAATTCCAGGGTTCATCTGCAAACTTAGAATACATCTTGTCTAAATTCTTTAGCCGATCCGCATCTGTAGGATGATTGATAATATTATTATCAAGACAACCCATATCCCTGTACTATGTCATTTTCTTCTAATCCTCAGCATTCTTGAACAACATCTTCGGCCTCAGGACAATAGGAAGGTACCACATGCATTTTGCGGGGACCCATTTCCTTACCTTCACAACAATCGCTTCATCCACAACATCATTTCTCCTTTCCTTATAACGTGAAACATGGCATATGGGGCAAGCCATCTCTTTTTCCAAAGAACCCTTGTACAACACACAATCATTGGGGCATGCATGTTTTTTTTATACTCCATCAATTGGACACAAAATTCTATTCACATCATAGAGGTTTTCTGGCAAACGGAGAGAAGTTTCTCATGCAAAAACTTGAGCAATTTATCCATGTTGGTATCGCTCAATGAACCAAAACCTTTCATGCTAAACAACTCCATTAAACATTACATTAAAGTATCTTTCTTCTTGCAACGGGAAAACAACGGTGTATCTTTCTCATCTAGAAATTTTGACAAAACCCCGGGCCTCCCACTGAATTCATCCACCACCTCCTCACACATGAAATCGACATCCTCATAACATTCTTTCTTTCTATCTACAACCACCTCTAGGGGCTGTTTCTCACCATGAAAGGTTCAAACCAAATAATCCTTTGCAAACCCTCTCTTGTGCGAATGGAGTTGCAACAAGTCTTGATCGTCAGTACACTTACGATTCTTACAATCACGACAAGGACATAAGATGCATCTTTCAGGACTATATGCATGCTCCATAAACTCCCTAAAAAAAACAATAAATTCCTCACTCACCAAACTAACAATTTCATGCACATGATTACGTCTCTCGATGGCACGGTACATCTCTACAATTTAATCAATTTTCAACAATTAAACTTCCACAAAAATACACACTTCTACCCTAAAAATATTTTTATTCATAAAACATCAAGATACAATCGACAACAGGCAACATCACATTACTACATTCACACCACACCCTATCAAACCACATTGATAAAAAAATCCATTCAATACATCAACAATACTAGCTAACAAACCCATTTCATAAAGAGTGTGAAGCAACATTACAATGATCAAATGATCAAACATGCAAAAAAAATATGGAAACATATCATTCCACAGATATACCACCATAAATGGTAAATTAAAACAAAATATAAAGTACCTTCAAGGGATTTTATTGATCAGCATTCAATGTCTTCCTGGTTCTTCCATAGAGATGTGTTTTATTAATGGTAAATTTTGAATTAGGAAGAAGAAAAAAAAGACAAGGAAGAAAAAAAATTCCATTCAATACAGACGTACACAATTCGTGATACTCAAACATTCCTCTATCTCTTCCCCACCACCCCAGTACCACCCAACCCTTCTTATCTGCAAACACAAGTCAAAACCAATTAGGTATTTCTTCGTTCATTGTGATTTCAATGCTTTAATCGAGCTGTTATGTATGATAGTGATTGTGATTGGAATTGCTTGATGAGAGGTTTAGGGTAGAGTATATTATGGTAGTGGTAATTTTTTCATTAGATCTTATAATTGTGCCACAAAGGGTATATTTTTGTGTTCATTTTTCATCGTGGGTACTCTCTCATTTTCTCTCCTTGACATGTGTCCTGGAAGGTTTATTGGCATTGAGGAAAATGCAAGGTTTAAGTGTGGGGAGGGGGAGGGGAAATAAGATGATACTTGTTATTAGTGGTTTAGTTAGTTTTAGAAAATAACTCTTTTGATAGTATAATTTAATTTTAAAAAAGAATTAAAAGTATCCCGCTAAGTTGAAAACTAGGGAGGGCAACTTAGGCGAAATTGGGCAGCCCGGATAGGTTGAAAACACAATAGGACAACCTATGAAAAAATGAGAGGCCAAATGATGTGGAAAGGGGTGAGGGTGAGCCTTGAAAAATAAATTGTGAAGCTAGGATGAAAACTCAAGAGGGCTCCTAGGCAAAATGAGCGAAAATGACAGAAATAGAAACATTTTATGCTTCTCTTAGTTTGTCTATTTGGTAGCTTCTTTGGTAGATTAAGCTAGTTTTACACTTGTATTTTGTACCTCTCCTTTGATTGGTATAATGGTTGTCTAGATTATTTCAGGCTTTAGGATGTGAGAGTGTGAGAGATTCTTATGTCTTAGGAGTTCGGGTAGTCTAGGAATAAGATGTTGGGTGTTTTCGGAAAGCCTTTGCATGCTAGTTTATGCTAAGGTTTTTGCTTGTTCTTGTTTACTCGAGGACGAGTAAAGGTTTAAGTATGGAGGATTTGATGAAACGTCAAATGCAGTATTTTTTGGAACATTTGACATCTCTTTTGTTATTTTTTTGTTGGAAGATTGCTAGATTTAGGTAGGTTTGGAGTTTGGATGACCATTTTCGATTTTCATATCTAAATCCTTATTTTCACAACCTACTTTGAATCTAATGAAATTTTATCCTTATGAGTTATGTCCTCATCGCATTTTATCAAATTTGAAACTCATAGTTGTAATAGAATAGGATTTTAGGTAAAGTTAATGGGTGCCTTGTAGATAAGAAGGTTAGGATGATGATTTAGGAGTTTTGGAATGCCTTTCATGATCATGTTCATGATTAAAGATTCAAGAAGGAAGATTCACAAGGAAAAAATAAGATTTTAGAAGTGAAGGCCAATACGATTTGGTAGAAGAAAAGTCCGAGTTTGAAGAAGAAAGACCGACTGACCAACACTAAAACTGGCTGACTGACCAGTTGGGTGAAGAAGGCCGGGTGCACGGCCTGACACTCAACCGTGCACCAGCACACCTCAAGGAAAAGGGGGAAACATCCCCTCGGATCCTCAACGAACCCCCCGTGTGCCTTGTCGCGTGGCAGGTGTCGTGCGCGCCCAACCATGCGTTTTAGCCCCTGTGCACCCTACGCACCCTTACTATAAATTTGACTTTTTATTAACCTAATCTTGTACTATAAATATCTACTTTCTTATCCTCATTCCCAACTTTTGCTTGGCCAAAAATAATCTCCCAAAAACCCTAGTTTCCTCTTCCTTTTCATCTTTTCTCTCTTTCTTTATCTATAAATTTGTCCATGAATGTTAATATGATTTGTATTAGCTAAAATCATCACTTGGTAGAAATTGATTGAAGATTCCAAACTCATGTAATGAGACTCTCTATTTTGCTCTTTCATGAGCATTTATTGCTTAAAATTTATTGTGTCATTAATGTTGATGTTTACTTCATTTATGCTATGGGTTGTTTGAGAATATCAAGTGTATTGTATGATTAAGTGTTAGGAGGTTAGAGATGTGCACAATTTCTTAGCTCTTTGACTTGAAAATCTAAGAACATGGAATTAGAATTTATTGTTGTGTAATGTGATCTTAATCTGCTAGATGAGTATGGTAATGTGGTTTATTATCATATTTTTCCTAAGGTATCAATAAAAGGTTGAATCTTGAATGTTTATTGTTCTAGGTTTAGTCTAATTAATGCTTTGTTTGGTCAAATGGCTAGACATTTGGTAGAATGCTTATAGTTTTTATCAAACCTATGGTTCTTTGTGTATGATGCCATAGATGAGATATCTTAGGCGTTGTTTGTCTAAAGTGACCATCAATGAGGTTTGCAAATTATCGTTGATTGCTTTTGAAAATTACTCTTAAGAAGAAATGAATGTTGATCTCAAAATGGAAGTGATAGAATTCCCGACAGGCATTAAATGTGAATGAATGAGTGAATGATTCTCTGATCTATGAGAGGTTTGGAAGTGGGAATGAACTTCCCAAAAAGCTTTGTCATTGTTGATTTTATCATCTTTTTAGTAGATTTTTTGTATTATTAGCATATTTACTTTACTTTGCTAGTTGTTTTGTCTTTAAATTCATAACTTAGGAAAACCAACCAGCCCCCCTCCCCCCTTACTTGCTTCCATATATATACATATATATATACACACATACATATATATACTCTTGATCAAAGCACAAAATTCTATAAACATAGAAGCTACATCTGACTTAGCTACTAATAAATAAACTTTAACAGCCGGGAATAATCATCAACTATAATTAAAAAATAAAATGCACCACTAGAAGATGGTGATCGATAAGGCCCCCAAACATCACAATGTATTAATTCAAACAAAGAACTAGCATTTCAAGAACTCAAAGAAAAGCTATATATAATCTGTTTTGCTCTATGACACAACGAGCAAGAAACAAAAGTGTTATTTGAGCTAAAATCAAGAGTAGGAACAAAATACAACATCGTAGAGGATGAATAGCCAAGACGCTGATCCCATAAATCAAATAAATATGAAAAAATTAAGTAATCGTCGGAACTGACTGCGGGATATGAGACTGAACGCGCGTATCCAAAAGATGAATCCAATGAACCCCTCCCTTCCTGTTCTTCCACGCCAATCACAGTCCTCGTACTGATTTTTTCTATAAAATGCAATAATTTTTAGTAAATGAAGCTAGACATTTGAAGACGGATAACAATTTAGAGCATGATAATAAATGACATTGCAAGGTAGGTATGTAAAGCACACGAGTGAGAGTAGTATCTCCAAAATTTATAGAATCATAATGTGTGGCAGACGACACAGATCCATTAAGTAGTTAAACATTCACGGAATTCATAGTTATAGTAATATCAGTAAGAGAACCCTTGTCACTAATCATGTGATATGGGGCTCCCAAATCAAGAATCCAAGGTAAAGTAGGCTTACCCGACCCATTGTCAGTAATATAATGGAACTAATTTAATAAATGTAGGGTCGTACTACATTGGTTGTCAGACAGAGCATAACCAAAATCAGAACGGGCAAGAGCATTGGAGTTGGCGGCCGCCGCAAATCATGGCGACAAGATCACCACCCCAGTGAACGACAGTTGAGGGAAGCACATTGCGGCGGTACCGGCGGCTGAAATGCCGATTTCGGGAGTGACTGGCTGAGCTGAAGCCATTTTCTTCGTGGGGTTGGCTCTCATCTCTGTGGACAATTCTGGATAGCCTATGAGTTTGAAACAGGTAGCTTGGTCATGGCCCTTGCGATAATAATGCGTAAAAACGAGACTCTCGCATTCAGCTGAAGTGAGAACTCCAGACGAAGATCCAGAAAGTGGTTTGGAGTAGAGCTGCATATGCCATGGAGTCAGCTGAAGACTCACGAGACCGAATGACGGCTTTATGATTCTTCTCCTGAGTCTTAAGGTCATACATACACATGATGAATGGTAAGGGGTCTTGCGTCATGATATTGGATTGCAAGGTGTGATAGCCTTCATCTAAACCGAGGAGAAATTGATAAATCGTCTCTTTCTCACAATCATGGAAGGCAGCAACAGCATGGTTACATTTGCATAGTGGTTTACAAGCTTCACAGGAAGAAACCCGAGGAGGCAGAAGATATTTGTAGTCATCATATACTTTCTTGAGTTTGCCAAAGTAGATGGAAATAGTCTGACCATTCCGCCGAAAGTTTTGTATCTAATCCCGCACCTGCAGAGTTTTTGGACCATTACCAAGAGAAAAACGTCCAGCAAGATCATCCCACAATTTCTTAACTGTGGAAAAATAAGTTGTAGAAGATAGTAGAGCTGGATCAACAGTCTGCAAGATCCAGTAAACAAGGGTTGTATTAACTCTATGCCAATCATTAGCGTCAGGATCACCAGTCGGGGGTTTAGTAATTGTTCCATCAATGAAACAAATCTTCTTCTTAGCAAGCAAAGCACTAGAAATTGCAGTATTCCACTCAAGGTAATTTTCTTCACCTTTCAGTACGACGGGACAGATGACCAAATTAGGACCGTAAGAAGGATCAAGGTAGTATGGAGAGTTCATAGATAGACCAACAAATACGAACGACCCAGTGCCAGATTGAAATTGTAACTGTTTGAGTAATATTGCAATAACATCCATGGCATTGAGATTTTGTAGCTTGTTGGCCTCAGGTTTGGCAGCAATGCGAGCAAGTTCTGCACCATCGCAATTCGACATAGTGGCGGGATTGGGTAATATCTGCAGCTGTAAACATGTCAGCGGCAGATCAGATCGGAGGTGGGCGATGCGGCGGCGAGTGAGTGTAATGATAGCGATGCGTGAATCAGTGAGGTCGGCATGTGGGGGTCACGCGTAGGTAAATCTGGGCAATGGAATCCATAGGACGATCATGGAAACCGTGGCGGAGGCTGCGGCAGTCGGGGGACAGCGGTCGACGGAGAGAAGCGGCGGTGCGTGTTGTGTACGTGTGGTTGTTAATCTGTGGCGACTCTGGAGGAAATTGGCATAAAACATTTAGGGTTTCAGAATTTTAGGCTCAATATATCTTGGGCTTTCATTTTAAAACCAATTGGTACAAAGTGGAGTTAACCCAAGACCTTATATTATTATCCTTGTAAGAAACCGATGTGGGATATATTTTTCAACACGCCCCCTCATGTACCAATGTGGAAGCACTCCACGACTTATATCAGGCCAAATTAAAGGGGATCCATACATTGGCCCAATAAACTCAACTCGGGTCCAGGTCTTAAATAGTGGCTCTGATATCATGTAGAAAATAGGGTGTAATGTTGTTATTTTATTCATGATCTGAGTTACAATATATAGAGGTATAAAAGACCTATAGAGAAAAGAAAAAAGAATCTGCAAAGTCTTGGGAAAGACGGGGTTTAATTAGAATAATAAAAGGTAAAAGGTTTTAGTTGCAATATTAAAATTTTATTATGCAACATGTAGTAGTTATAAAGCTTATAACTCAATTCATGCAACCCAAAAAATTTATCTTAAATTCTTTTAATTTACACTTTAAACCTTGGTGTTTCCATGACTTATGGAAAGACCGTCTTTCAAAAGACAGACTCAAAAGAATCTATTATAAATACAAATACAAAAAATATTCACATAATATTACTATTTCTTAATAACCACATATTATATTTAGCTGGAGAAACCAATATTAAAAACCCCCAATTCGGTGGTTACTAAATTTTTTAAAGATAAAATACTTGAAAGAAAATTTCCGTTTATTTCCCAACCATTTCCCAACAATGCTCGCAATCTTTTGTAGCTAACTATACAAAATTAAGCATAGGAATATCCAGCAAAGGTGGTTCGTTCAAATTTTCGGAGTAACAAATATTTATATGAGTACTCTATCTATATTATTCCGTGTCCAGCTCAAACAGTCTAGATATTTGATAATTCTGATCTTTGTGAAGAAACTCTTTCACACACGGATTGAGGTTCTATCATGTTCACAAACTCTTACTCTCTGTTTTGTTATTTATGGCATTATATGGTACTTGGATTTAAATGAAAAAAATAAGTGGATCAACTAGAACGTAGAAAGTAAAAGGTAGAATGAGTACATGAAATTGAAAGAATTTTTGCCAAAAATAAAAAGTGTGTCATTTAAAAAGAAAATATGTCAATTAGATAAATGTTTCATAAATAACAAACCAGAAGGAGTATATTAGTGCGTGTCCAGCTCAAACACTCTAGCTACTTCTCATCCTTGTCTAGAAAATCTTTCACACACCGATCAATTATTCATGTCACCCAAACTCAGGTTTTATACTCCCTCCATAGATGGTTCTTATTACCTTCCATATGAGCGATTTATATACTATGGTAGTACCAATAAAAAAATTGCACATTTTAACTTTTTTTTCTTAATTAAAAACTCATTAAAGTGAGGGAATATATATTAACTACCCCAGGCCAGGAAAAAAAAAGACAAAGAGAGTACAACTTTGTGACATGTTGACAAACTATGTGCAGCTAAGAAGCTTAACGTGGAATAGCTAAACACAGCGAGCTTTACTCCATATCCTTTGTCTCCAAGCCCCATGTCGACAAGGGATATGAGCTTAATCTAGTTTCGAGATCTATTTGTTTCAGCAAAGTGTTAAATTTGTTGTTTGATTCAATCAGACTCTGCTTTATTTGATTAAAGTTAATTGAATCCTCTTTCGATGAGATTTGAACTGATTTTGGATGTTCAGCATTAAGCTATTCTATTCTTTTAGTAGATTTTTGGCCTGAAGACATCATAGGGAAGTTACCTGCACTAAGTTCAATGAAATCTTCATGTGGGTTGTTAAGATTATAAATCGAGCATTTTATGTTTTGATTAAAAGGAGAGGAAACAGATTCAGATGTTCTGGGATTGGCAGCTTCACGAGTAGGTTTAGGATTTGAAGAGTTAGTCCCGTGATCAACAGCCAATGACACCTCTGATAGTATTTATGAGATAAATTGTCATCATCAGATAATGACTTAATAGATTCAGAAGGAGGTATGTTAAATTTAGCATTATTTCCATATCACATATTAACAACAGCAGAATGTTCAAGCACATATAAATTCACAGTGGATAGAATAACATCAGAGTTAACTAATTCAACATCATTAACAGAAGCTGCAGTCATAGCATTGTTTCCATTTGAGATATTATCAATAGTAAAGAGATCAAGCACATCTAAGTTCCCAATGAATGAAATTTCAACATCATTATAGGCATTCTCCTAATCATTAAGAGATAGGGTAGGAGATCGAAGCTGGCTCTCTGTGCTAGAGGGGGTATTAACTTTACTCAATTTCTGCATTCCATGAGCTATGTTTTGAGCAACATCACCGTGAAGAATAGGCATCTGAGTATCTTCTGAGATATTATTTTTTTGTTTGAGCTTGGACCATGGCCCCTTCATTTACTGAATCATTGTTGGATACCTGTAGGCCACTATTAGTTTTACCTCTCATAACGGGGACATAAACTTTCTTATAAATTGAAATACAGAAGAAGTCTTGCCCCCATTACCTATGGACCTCATATGTTCATCATTGGGGGAAAAAAAATTTCCTGAGGCTTGGTTTGGATAAGTGTTATCTTTAGGTCTCCAAGCATTAAGGGATGTTTTAGCTTGATTAGATTTGCAAATAGAAGAAACGTGACAAAGCTTCAAACACTTTGTTCAGTAAACCGGGAGGCATCCATGATCAACGTATTGCCGAAAACAGGATCCCTTATACTCAATCCATACTTTTTTTCACATAGCAGCTTGGTGATATCAATCTCCACCTAGACCTTTGCAACATGGGGATGGGTTCTATTCAAAGTATCCTTGTCAACCTTGATTGAGGTACCAATTGAATTTCCAATATACACCATCGCCCACTGGTCAAAGAACTATTAGGGAAGACCATATAGCGCAATCCTGTCTGGGACAGTAGTAGAATTGGCATTGGGATCAAAATGAGGTGTCTACTTCGTCATACGAATGGAATGGAAGCCGAAGTTTCAGATATTATGAAGGCAACACCTGTAGTAATCATCTCGTTGATTGAAATGGACCACAACTTGCATGTTCTCTAGTAGATTGATATCTGTATGGCCCATGAAACCTGCAGTCTGAAAATCCTTTCTTAGCTTTTCCATTTGAGGCCTACTCAGTGAAAATTTCCCAACAAGAGTCCAGCGAAGTGGTGCTTCAAGGAGGTCGCATTCGACATATGAAAATTTCAGTCCTGGTTCACCGAGATGGCTGATTTTGGCCTTTGGATTGAATGGGCCTCCAGTAGGTTTAGGAGCGCCGGTCGGTTTAGCATTTGGGTGTAGGAGAAAGGGGGCGCTCTTTCTGGCTCCAGCATCACGGTGGCACCGGTAGAATGACTGCGGATGACCTAAGGAATCAAAGAGGCTATTATGAGATTTGTGGAGGAAGAATATCGCCTCAGTCCTCAAGCAAAAATTATATGGCACTTTTTAACTTTTGATAGTTAAATTGAGCCAACTATGATCACTAAATTCTATTATTATATAGGCAAAACTATTATTGCGTTATTGGTGGTTAGATTCATCATAAAATGTATTTTTGAATTTATTGTTTTTTCAAAAAAATTTATACACATAAATAAAGATATTGAAAATTGAAAATTGATTCAGTTGACTTTCAAAAGTTAAAATGTGTCAGTTTTACTATGACATATATTGATGTGGCATAAAAAGTAGGGACATGAATGAGTTTGCAAGATTCCAACAACAAATTTAAATTCAAACAAAAAATTAGTCAAAATAGAAACCTTTCATTTAGTCAAACAAAATGAAAAGTAGAAACTTTTAGATGAGGCAGATGGTGTATTACTTAATTTTTTGTTGTTTATAATTAGATATGTATAATGTATTTTTATAGAATAGAAAATCTCATGTTATATATAACTATTTATACATTACGATATTTTTTTTAACAAAAAAATAAAGTTATAGGAATGTCGTTGCAATACATAAAACAGACACCAAATCACCCCATTGATTACATTATTATAACATGACCCCGTGTAACGTTTAGATGGTCTAAAACAATACTTTGTGTTGATGGAATAATTTGATATTTATTTTCATTTTTTATTAAAAAATCATAATATTTTTTAAAAACATATTTTTAAAGATATAAATCATTCTATTCTAACATTAAAAGGTCCTAAAAATGAAGTTTTAAGGTTGATTTAATCATTAGTAACACTCTCCTTATGTTAAAATCATTAAAAATATTACTAATAAAACTTCACTACAAGAAAATTCTGGCCCATTTCCTTTTTTTAGGAAAAAAATCTCTAGCTTATTAATAGAAGAGAGTTCTCCGAATAGGAGGCCTATTTTAAATTTATGAATAGTTCATTGTATTTTTTTAACTTATACACTGCATTTTCTAAATTACATACAAAATTTAAAGTGTACTTTTTATATTATGTTTTTTATATTTTCACATTCAAATACATATTATTACTTATGAGCTTATGAACACACCACTTTATTTTTTTAACTTAAAAACTGTATTTTTAACTTTAAAACTGTATTTTTAAATTTAAATATTGTATTTAATGAGTTGAAACATGCAATAACGTGTATTAGAATGTCAAAATATAATAAATTTGATGTAAAATTACAATATTTAACTATAAAATACTTCATTAAATTTAAAATTTTAGTGTTCAATTTAACAAATATATAGTGTATAACTGAAAAATACAGTCAACTATCCATAACTTAAAATCAGACAACCAGACAGGAAATCTCTTCTAGAAATAAAATTATACAAAGAATTCAATAAAAAATTGTTCTGATACTTTTTTGAATTGAAACCCATCGTATTGGGGGAGATATTTATTCGGTTCTCCAAAGCCATTAGTAACTTATCATTACTTCAAAAGTTTTGTCAAGAGCAGTGACTATACAAGCAGCCGTTAAAAGACAAAATGGTTGTCTATTGCAAGGCCAAAAGCTATTTAGGAAAAACATTGGCAGTTTACCGGATGTAGCACCTCCACCCCCTGTGTCGATGCTAATCATCCGGCCGAACTTCCAAGGCTTCCTAAATACTAATAAAAACCCAAAAGAATACTAGTTTTTATTAAAAAATATATCAAAGTTTGTCAACCCTTTGCAAAGTGGAGAAAAAGTGCCCTTTAATCTTCCAGCTTATTACACCGAAATCCGCTTTAGAGCTGCTCCATGAGTTTGTTTGTAATGTGATTTCCTTTCCTGCAAGATCAAAAGAGAGAAGTAGTTTTGTACTAATGATCATGAATATGAATTGTAGGAACTTGCAATTTATCCAAAGAAATCATTCCTCTAATTTCCCAGTCTAGCTCATGAAAAGTAAAATTCCTGCATTCAATTCTGTTGTTTAGGCAGAGTTTAGCGAGCTTGTCAGCAGGAAGGTTAGCATTCCTATAGCAAAAGCCAACATAAGTTTCTCTTAGCATTAAATTAATTGACCAAACAACTTCATAGAGTTTCCACGGAGCAAGATTAGGGTTCATAATATATTCCATTGCATTATAGCAATCAGTTTCAATATGAAACTGATGTGGGTGAAAATCGAAACCAATTTGTAGGCCCTTCTCAATAGCCATAATTTCAGCATGTAGGCTTGTACTGATAGGTTCACTTGAATAAACAAATTTTTTGTTAGACCGACTAATGGTTAGAACAATTGTGACAATCACATTTCTATAACATTTTATGGTTAAATTATAATTAATAATTTTTAAATATTTTTTAAAGATATATTCTCATGAAAAAACATCTTTCCATAGACATATAGAAATATGGATTTAATTAATATAATAGGAATTTAACGCTTTATACTCTTCAGTAATTGCAAGTGGAACATTTGTGTTTTGTTAGAAATATTACATATTTAGTGTAAAATATACTATAAGTTATATTGTTAAAATCAGTCAACCTGTTGACTAGATTAGGATAAGAATGATGAGTTGACTAGAGTTATTTCACATTTATACTTCTCTAGTAATTCTGTCTATTTATTCCTTCTATCAATAACAAATAATTTACGGAAATCATTCTATCATGGTATCGGAGCAAATTCTGATCCAAAGACATAAACCCTAATTTTTTTTCTTTTTCGATCAGTTGTCTCCCCCTCTCTCTCTTTATCGGTCGACCGATCCACCACCCACTCTCCTTTTTTCCAACACATCCCGGTGTTTTCTCCCTCCAATCATGAACAATGAAAAACTACCATAAAATGCCTTACTCCGCATGATGAAAATCAAGCTCACATCATCAAATTATCTCTTGCGGAATCGTCACACCGATTAAGTTCTTAAACCTGAAGGGTTTTTCAATTTTCTTGATGGCTCCATGATGTGTCCATTGTATACCGTGATTTTGGTACCTTCATAGACTCATTTTGGTATACTTTGATGCTCTGAAAACACTATTTTACCTTGACTTCTTATTATTAGAGTTGAGAGCGACTTTATCACTTTTGTCACTTATAATGAGAATTGGGAGGTCGTCGCCGTACCTCTCAAAAATACAATTTATAAGCCCAGTATGCTTACTAAATACAACTAAGTAGGTAGTTTGGCAAGCAGGGGTCATCCACAAAGAAGAGCGATATTTCTAAGGGTTCATGCATACAAGGGCGAGTATAAGCCTAGATATATGTGTATATATATATATATACACATAGATATAAAAGCAAGTGAAAAGGGGGGGGGGGTTTTGATTGGTTGGATTCCTAAGTTATGAAAGTAAAAACAACAAAACTAGCAAAGTCAAGTAACTATGCTAATCAT
>JAULKM010118774.1:0-21394 GCA_032355605.1 Rubia tinctorum | reverse complement strand
AATTAGATGAGAACAACACATTATGTGAGAATAAATCTGAACCATTCAACACTTTATGTGAGAATAAATCTGAACCATTCAACCCTTTAATCTAATGGTTCTGATTTAATATCGAATTGCTATAATTATTCAATATTTAGACTAAATTTGCGGGTCATAAGTAGGGGTGGCAAAAAAACTCGTAACCAGCGGGTCAAACGTGTTATCTATTCATAAACCCGGTTAGGTATGGGTAAAATGAGTATTGGGTAAAATGGATAACGGGTTAAATGAGTAATTGATAATTATGGGTCAGACGGGTTGGGTTTGTAGGTTGATCGCGGGTCGATAAAATCAGCCAATCCGCGGGTCAGACCCAAGGATTTACACGTTTCATTTCTTCCTGTGACCCATCTTTTTACCTTCTTTTATCACTTCTAAGACAAATTACTCAGGCCGCTTGATCTTCCCAGCAAGAAACTCATCCTCTTCCCAACAAGAAACAAGAAACCCATATGAGTTGGCTTGATTTTTTTCAAAATGCCAATGTTTTTATGCATCACGATACCAGTGTTCTGAACTCAAACAAGTTACAAACAACGAGCCTCTGCTAGGCTCTTCTTCGGTATACATCAGAGAAATGCATATTTCGTGGACTTCCCCTCTGCTCCATATCACCTGACACCTCATCTGCTGTTTCCGGGATGCGTACTAAAATTCTAGAACTCATAAAAAGCCTAATGGTGAAGTAGGAAACGGTCTCGTTGGTTTGTTTCGTCTGGAATGTAGTAACTAGTGTGTTTTTTTGGTAGCATAATGAAAACACACTGCATTATTTTCTGCAGCTTAGTATCGTAAATGGAAGGGATGTATAGATAGAATATTCATTCATTTTTTAGTTTTAATTGTATGTTAGTAAAGATAATGCATATTGAATAGTGCTTTCCTCTCAAATGAGTTCCAATCTTTATGCATAAGATGTGTTGTTTGGATTAAATAAAAAAGAAAAATTACTGAGCACTTCATGATCCTTCTTGTTGATTGTGGTTCCTAATATAAGCAAAATAAAGAGATTGCTGGATGCTAATGGAAATATTTGATACAGAGTGATGGTGGTTGAAGATGTTAAGAAGCCAGACATAAGAAGCAAAAGAATTTTAGTGCACTGAAGCTCAAAAATGCTAAATATTTTAGGCTGCAGAAGAACAAAACTATATCCATAGAAAGCATGAGTGATGAATTGATGATTGATTTGTATATTCAATAATTTAACGATAAAGGCAATCACATAAATGAAACAAATTGCATGTAGATTGAAGTGACAGTTCTTTGCATGCATATTTTCAATTTGAAACTGATTACTGCAGACTTGCAAAGTTACAATTCGGAAGGATTTGAAAGAATGATTTCTCGTAATGATTCTGATATTACTGAATGGAATAAATAGAACACAAAGATAGACTAGGTCTAGTAAAAATTCTAATCTAGTCATGAACCTAATCCATAATCAAATCAAATATAATCATCATATTGACTTATTCTAACACCCACCCCCCAAGCGAAGCGTCGGATTCTCGCCGACGCAAAGCTTGGATCGAAAAAACTCGAACAGCGGACGAGAGAGCCCTTTGGTGAAGATGTTTGCAATCTGAAGAACAGTAGGAACATGAGCAACACGCAGCTTGCAAGAAGCAACCAAATTTCAAACAAAGTGATAATCGATGTCGATGTGCTTCGCCCACTTGTGAGCAACTGGATTATGAGCTAAGAAGATGGTGCTACTGTTGTCACATAACAGCAGCGGAGAACAAGACAAAGGAACTTGAAGATCTTGGAGCAAATGAGTAAGCCAAACAACTTCTGAAGCAGTGTTGGCAAGAACACGATACTCCGACTCAGTGCTGGAACGAGAAACAGTGGGCTGTTTCTTGGCACTCCAGGAAACAAGGTTCCCACCAATAAAACAGCGTATCCATAAGTGGAATGTCGAGTCTCCAAACAGTGAGCCCAATCAGCATCAGAGTACCCCCACACCTTTGGAGAACTAGCAGAACAAAAAAAGCAAGACCAAAATGCAGAAAGCCCCGAACATACCGCAAAATCCGAGTAACAGCAGCAAAATGATTGTCTCTAGGATCTTGAAGAAACTAGCTGACAGTGTTGACCGAGAAAGCCAAATCAGGATGAGTGATGGTCAAGTACCGAAGAGCCCCAACTAAAGAATGATACAAAGTCGATCCCGAAATGGTGAACTGGTCAAACTGTGCAGCAGAGAACCTGGTACAAATGGTGTAGAGACTGGTGCAGCATCAGACATCCCTGCACGAGTGAGAATATCCAGAGCATACTTTGCTTGGCCAAGAAGTAAACCTATGAAATAGGTGAAACTCAAGGCAAAGAAAGTAGTGAAAAGCGTCGAGGTCCTTAATCACAAACTCATGATGCGTCCGATCAATGAACTACCTAAGGAGAGTTGAATCGTTCCCTGTAAGAATGATTTCGTCCACATATACCATGAGATACAATAATGATGATTCTCTTGAAAGAACGAAGAGTGAGGTGTCGGCTGAGTTACATTGAACACCAAACTGAGTCAAATAAGTGATGAAGCGCTGGAACCAAGACCGAGGAGCTTGTTTAAGTCCATAAATGGCCTTTTGAAAATGACAAACATAATCTGGATGAACAGGGTCCTTGTATCCAACAGGTTGCTTCATATAAACCAGAAAATTGAGGACACCATTAAGAAAAGCGTTCAAGATATCTAGCTGATGAAGCGGCCAGGAGCACATGGTAGCAATGGTGAGAACTGTCCGAACTGTGGACGCTTTGACCACAAGACTGAAAGTGTGATCAAAGTCAAAGCCCGGAGTCTGCGAGAAACCCTGTGCCACAAGTCTAGCTTCATGACGCTCAATAGTGCCATTTGGTAGATACTTCAGGCGATAAATCCACTTGGAGCCAACAATGTTGGCATCCAAAGGTCGAGGCACTATATCCCAAGTGCACTGGCCACGAAGAGTTGTCATCTTGTCATCTATGGCAGAAACCCAAGCCGGATCCTAAAGAGCAGTGTGATAATCTGTGGGCTCAGATTGAACAAGTAGAGCAGCCGTAAGACAGTGAGCAGCAATATCAGAATAATATCTGCGTTGAATAGCTCCAGTCGTCGATCAAGTGGCCATCAGATGAGTACGAGGCCGGGGTGGAGGAACCAGAGGACCAGGTGTAACCGGCAAAGTGGCTACTAGTGAAGAAGCTAGTGAGGTGGCCGGCGAATCGGGTGGTCTGGTCGGCGAACCAGGTGAACTGGTCGATTGCGAGATAGGTGAAACAGGATGCATCATAGCGGTCACTGGATGGTCAGAATCGGCAGAGCAAACAGAACATGGTGCTGTAGTTTGCAAAAATGATAGCATCGATGAGCCAGTAGGCTGGCAACCGAAGTGACAAGCTGAGCAGGAGGAGACGCCATAGCGGAAGAAGTAGAGATATCAGATGTTGTATCAGTTGGATCCAAAAAAGTAGAGACATTCAGAGAGGAGTGAGTTACTGAAGTAGAACCATCGGCATAAGGGAAGAAAGTGTTGTCAAACCGAGCATGTCTGGTGACATAGATCTTTCCAGACAAAGGATCCAAACACTGATATCCCTTGTATTGGGAGTCATACCCAAGAAAAATACAAGGCAAACTACGAGGAGTGAGTTTGTGAGCTGTATATGGACGAAGATAATGGTACACATGACAACCAAATGCATTGAAGTTCATGTGTATGGAAAACCGACCATTAATAACTTCATATTGTGATCGTCTGCCAAGGACAGAAGTAGGCAACCGATTGATAGTATAAGAAACTGTAGCATACGCGTGAGGCCAGTGAGAGAGAGGGACATGAGAGTGGTATAACATAGACAGGCCCATCTCAACAATATGGCGACGCTTGCGCTCAACCCGACCATTCTACTCTGGAGTGTACGGGCAAGAAATCTGATGGTGAATACCCTTTGTCTAAAAGTGAGAGCATAAGCGACCATTTACAAACCCAGTCCCTCTATCACTCTGAAACACCTTAATGGTGGAAGAGAACCGGTTCTCCACAATGGCCTCAAACTGGCGATAAACAGCCCAAAAATTAGACTTGCGGCGTATCGGATAAAACCACGAAAGCTTAGAATAATCATCAATGAAAAGGGAATAGTAGGCAAACCCATCAGCAGATAAAATAAGAGATGGCCCCCCATAAATCACAATGAACCAGATCAAGTACCCTAGCAGCATGTTTATCATTTGTATGAAAAGATAAGTGTTTCCCTTTAGCCTTTTCACACGCTTCACAAAGTGTGGGTTTAGAAAAAATAGATGAGACAGCTAAGGCTCCCGAAGCACGCAAACCAAAAATAACGGAATGCAAAACATGACCAAGTCTAGCATGCCAGATTTCAAAAGATGCACGCGACTGATTTGACTTAACAGTAGACAGTAAAGCAGATGCACCATAGTCTAAGACATAAAGACTATCCTCGATATGACCGTGACCCAGGGTTTTGCCTGTGATTTTATGCCGAATAATAAATGAACGATCATCAAAGAAGACAACAACATTTAAATCCCAAGTCAATTTTCTAATTGAAAGCAATTTTTTAGTGATATCAGGCACAATAAGCACATCATAAATAGGCAAAGACTTAGAAAACCAAGAATTTCCAACGTGTGTAATAGGGAGTTTAGCACCATTACCAACAGATACATGAGCAGGCCATCATAGAGTGTCACACGGTCAACAACAGTTGGAGACGATGCCACGTGTTTTGTGGCACCAGAATCTACAATCCATTTGGAACCACCAAAATGTTTAAAACTTGAATTACCACCAAAATATGCCATAATTCCGAAAACCAAAGCTGAATGTGAGCACACAAAATCTGCAAGCTGTGTAACTTTGAAAATAATGCCATAAATCTGCAAGTTGGACCGTGCGTGATTCTCAAAAGCAGAAGGCACTGACCCGCGCGTGAGTCGAACGCGCCTGAAGGGCTCTGAGTTGCGCGTGAAACCAACGCGCCCGAAGGACCTGCTCGCGCGTAATTGGAACGCGCCTAACGGGTTGCTGATGAAGACGTCGCAGGAGAAGACGGATTGCTGGAAGAGAATGACGCCGGAGATGGAAAAAGAATACACTGTGGATCGGAAAATGTTATCGAGTGAAAATGCTGGAGAATTGCTTGCGAGATGGATCTTGCCGCTGACGCCGAAAAATTTGTCCCCGACGAATGAGAAAACCACCGGACGAGATCGTCGATTTCCGGAGAGAAATGGATGAAAGCCGGAAAAAATGGGAATTGAACTACTCACACAGGACCGAAAATCAGAGAGAGACGCCGGAAGTTGGCCGGAATCAGATATTCCGTCGGCCAGAAAAGATAGAGGGGGGAGGCTGAAAAAATAATAAGATTTTAGAATTTATGATCAGAACCTTGCTCTAATACCATGAAATAATGATTTCCTGTAATCATTATTATTGATGATCAGGAGAATAAATAGAGTACAAGACATAAATGTAGAAGAGTTCAAATATAACTCTAAACAAAAATATAATCAAATATAATCTTCTAATTGATTTAGTCTATCAGTTTATAAGACGTTTGGTTTGTGTAAGATCGTTCCAACTATATGCTGATGGCTATGTCCTTGTTTTTGCAGTTTCTTAAGGAGGGCTCAGTCTCTAGTCTACTTTGGATATCCCCATTTGCACCAAAGAGTCAGAATTCGGAAGCGCGACTCTTTCATTTTCCCATACTTTCGGGTGGATTTGTAAGTTCCAATGTTCTATTTGCCTATTTAGTTTTTCACCACCACTCTTGTATTGTAATTTGTGTATTTGCCTATTTTCCATGAACATCACTGTATCCTTAATTTGCCTTTTTAACTCTATGATGCTCCTCGCGCAACATGATATATCAAAGGATGTTTGGCAGATGTACAAAAATGTTTTTCAGGAAGAAATTTGTTTTGATTGAAAAGCGGTTGATTTTCTGCATAAGAAGCTTGTATACCCATCTGCCTACTTCTTTCCTACCAGGAGAAATGGCGAACTGCTTGGATCGAGCTGTGTATATGCTGCAAGCTCTTACGAATTCATTTCACAATGTTGCTGCAAGTGGAGGGCTAAGACAAGTTCTTTCTGCGTTAAGTGGGAGAAGAAACTTAAATGGATTATGGGTAACCATAGGAGAATGCCTCAAGAAACTGAAGCACATTCAAGTAAAAGTACGTCTTCCAGATGTTTTTGTTTGAAAAGTGCCAACTTGATCTTTTGTACTCCTTCAAGTTCCTCAAAGTTGCACGGTATTTTAGAAATGGAACCCTTTGAGGTATTGATCGTCGACGAAGCTGCTCAGCTCAAGGAATGTGAGTCCGCTATACCCCTCCAGCTTTCTGGTCTTAACCATGTTGTCACCATTCTCATTGATAGAATGTAAAACCCACAAATAATTGTGACTATGTGTATTCATATATATATATATATATTGAGTACAAAGGTTATACATGGTAGAATCAGATATGGAAAAAGATATACACAAAATCAATCAGAAAGGGTCGAAACCGGATTCTGAGCAAGAAAGAGAGCACTATTATTATCACACAACAAAACAGGTGACACACGCGTAGAAACTCGCAAATCGCGAAGTAAATTCTTCAACCAAGCTAGTTCCGCAACAGTATTGGTCATAGCCCGGTATCTGATTCTGAACTCGAATGAGAGACCGTAGGTTGTTTCTTAGCAATCCATGAAACCAGGTTGGCACTAAGAAAAATGACATAACCATAAGTAGACCTACGAGTTTCAATACAACGAGTCCAATCAGCATTAGAATAACTGAAGTCCATAGTGCAGAGTACCACGAACATAGCGCAAAATTCAAGTAACATTTTGTTAATGGTCATCAGTAGGAGCCAGCATATACTGATTGACCGTGTTCACAACATAAGAAATGTCGGGACGCGCGATGGATAAATACCGCAGAGCACCAACCAAAGAGCGATAAAGTGTGAGATTTTCGAATGGCTTACCGGAAGAACTAGACATCTGCGAAAAAGCCACAAAGGGGATAGAAACTGACACCGAATCCTACATTCCGGTCCGCAATAAAATGTCCTTGGCATATTTTGCCTGATCAGGAATAAGGCATCGGAACTAGGAACAACCTTCAAACCCAAAAAATATTGTAGAGTGCCAAGATCGGTAAACTTGAATTCCTGATTAAGCCGATCAATAAACTTCAGAATGAGATAACCATCAATCCCCGTGAAAATAATGTCATCAACATAAACCAGCAAATAAAGTAAAGAGGCACCCTGTGAGAACACAAAAAAGAGGTATCTGCAGAACTACATATAAAACCCAGTTCAATCAAAAGGTACTAAAACGTTGAAACCAAGCACTTTGCACTTGTTTCAATCTATAAATAGCCTTGCGTAGACAACAAACATAATCAGGACGCATTAGGTGCTCCATATAAACTGGGGAATCAAGAACACCATTTAAAAACATTCTTAACATCAAGCTGTCACAAAGACCAATTTCTGGTGACAGTTAAGGATAAAACAGTACGAATAGTAGATGGCTTCACTACGGAACTAAATGTATGATCATAATCAAAATAAGGTAATTGTGAAAAACCTTGAGTTACTAACCTAGATCATAATCAGAACCATCAGACTTGTACTTCAAACAATACACCTATTTTGAGCCAACAACATTAGCATGTGGCAGACGCGGAACCAATTCCCATGTCTATTGAGCATGAAAGACAGCTAGGGGTGTTCGTCGGTCCAAGACCAGAACCGGTTAGGACCAGAACTGGAATCACGAAAAAGCGTGGATCGAGAACCGGACCTGTTGATGATTGTTTAGGACCGGGACCGAACCAGAATTATTCCGGTTTTGGACCCGGTTGGACCGGATTTAGTCAACTTTATTCTTAAATAAAAAAATTGGTGTAGGAAAAATTGTAATTAAAAATTTTCTTTTAAAAGATAGTAAACTAGAAGTTATTAGAAAAAAAATGTGCATCGAAATATGGAAGAATACAAATCCAACGAAAATAAATCTAAACTAGTACACAAATCTATTATAAATACATAAAAATATATATAAATAAGAGTAAGTTACCGGTCCATCCGGTCCGGACTGGAACCCGGAATCCTAAAAAATCTTGGACCGAAGACCGAACCAGAGTTCTATATATCCGGTTTCGGTGTTTGTATTCCGGTCTAGTTTGGTCCATTTTACCGGTCCGAACCAGTTCATGAACACCCTTAAGGGCAGCCATTTCGAAGTCCATAACAGCAATCCATTCAGGGACCTTGACAGCAGAGCGATGACTGCGAAGCTCGGACTTGGCAAATAATGAGATCAATAAACCAGAAATATTATAATCAGAAAAATACTTGTACCGTAAAGAACCAATGCGAGAACGAATTGGCATCAGATGTGTAGAAGAAGGACCCGGAGCCGGTGATGGCTAGAATCCTGAGATGACAGGCGTTAAACTCGAGGCGGGCGCAACACCCTAGACAGGTGACGATGGCAACGATGCTTAGGAGGCTGGACTCGTCGGTACTGAGGAGGCTGGACTCGTCGGAGCTGCCGGTGGTGCTGTCAGCATTAGTGTTTCTGGTGCATGAAGCTGACGCTCAACCGGGGTGGTCGGCACGTGGGGCGGCTGCGTCGTCAGCTGTGCCGGCGGTGGCGGCTGCTGTCGATCATGCTGCTGGTCACCCCGTGGCAAATAAACACATTTCTAAAAACCCTGAGATCCCAGTGAAATATAAAAATTTAAGTTCTCCAAAATAATTGGTGATTCCGGAGAAGGAGATGACTCAAACACCTCCGATGAAAATGACGAAGGCTCTAAAAATGCTGAAACATCTGGTGATGAAGAATATATAACAATACTAGTACGTGTAGCTGGAAAATGACTCATCAAATCTATCATGACGAGTGATGTACTCCTTCTTCGCAAGAGGATCAAAACATCTGTAACCCTTGTACTGTGAACTGTAACCCAAAAATATACAAGACACACTCAGGCCAGTTTGTGCGCAGCATATGACCTCAAATAAGGAAAAACACGACAACCAAATGGATGAAAATTGGAGTAGTGTGGTGTAGAACAAAAAATAATGGAGAGAGGAGACTGGCCAGATAAAATCGGAGTGGGCAATCTATTAATGATGTAGATTGATGTGAAAAAAACATCATACCAAAGTGAATGGTGAAGGCCAGAATGATAGATCATCGATAAATCAGTTTCTGTAATATGACAATGCTTCCTCTCTGCACGACCATTTTGCTCCGGAGTGTAAGGACCTGAAAAATGATGATGAATGCCCTTAGACGTAAAATGAGTTTGCATCCCATGATTCAAAAACTCGGTTACACCATCACTCTGAAAAATTTAATGGTGGTAGAAAACTGATTCTCAACAAATGTTTCAAATTGTATATAAGCCTCCACAAAATCAGACTTATGTCTTAGAAGATATAACTAAGTAAACTGAGAGTGATCAGCAATAAAAAAACATATAAAGGTCCCCGACATGAGAGAAAACATGTGAGGGTCCCCAAAGGTCACAATGAACTAAATCAAGTATCTGTGGTGTGCGTTTTAAATTATCATTAAAAGAAAGACGCTTGCCTTTACCCATCTCACAAGAAGTACACAAATGAGGGTTAGACATCAAACTAGCAACTGACAAACTACCAGTCCTAAACAAAGATGGAATAACAGAAAAAGGAACATGCCCTAACAGACTATGCCATAGGTCAAACGAGGCCTTGGCTTTATTTGAATTAAAAAAAGAAACTAAAACAACACCACCATAATCTAAAATGTAGAGACATCCATCACTGTGTCCCCGACCCACGAGCTCCTTGGTAACCTTGTTCTGAATAGTGAAAGAAGTGTCATCAAAACAAACAACAACATTTAGATCCCTTGTTAACTTAGCAATAGACAATAGATTCTTGGTGATATTCGGAACAACCAATACATCAGATAAAGTGAGAGAATCCAAAATCCGGGAATCGCCTACATGGGAAATATGCAAATGAGAACCATTGCCAAAATAAACACGACGATTACTGTTATAAAAAGCGACACTATCCAGGATAGAAGTAGAAACAGTCATTTGATTGGTAGCACCAGAGTCCATGTACCAATCAGGAGTGACATTCAGTTGCTGATAATAAAGTGGCTGAGCAGTGTCCGCATAATTGACCTCTTCTCAAGAAACATGTGACAGTTTGTAACAAAATTTAGCAAGATGGGCGGGATGATTATACCACTGGCAGACATAAGTGAGCCAACCGTTCTGCAGAGGAGCGCCACCGCCGCCCGGCGACAGTGTCCGACTGCCGCCTCTCCTATGGTTGCGGCCACGACCGCCCCTCCCTTGCCTAATACTTCGACCTCCTCTACCGCTGTCAGCCTGTCCAACCCCCTATTGAGAAGCAGTAAAAGCAGAACATACCAGTTCATAGGTAGACAAGCGAGTTTTGAGTGAAAATTCTAAAGCCTCGACATCAACAACAATAGTGTATAAAGGAGGAAAATGACATTTCACCACTTGAGTGGATGAAAACTGGGACAGTTTTTCATTTAAGTCACGACAAATAATAACAACAATATCCTCATCATTAAGAGGATGACCAATAACACGTAATTCATCAAGAATGTCCTTAAAACGAGCATAATATTCTTGAACAAATTGATCATCTTGATGAACTCCATATAAACGATCACAGAGATAAAAGCGACGAGTACGAGAATTATTATGATATATAGTGTTTAAAGCATCACATACCTGAGCAGCAGTGACCATACCGTCAATTGCTGACACTATAGAAGGTGTCAGAGATGAAAAAAGAGCGATTTGGACTAGCTGATCTATCTAAATCCAAGCATCATGAGATTAGCATCCTCAGAAGTCTTGGCATTGGATTCCTCAGAAGCCGAGCTCGCAGGTGCAACAAGGCACTTATATTAACCATCATCATAACCAATCAAATTGACAATTCTTAAAACAAAGGTAATTTAAATACACTAGTGAGAGTAGTTGACACCATAAAACTTGATGGTGATGCAGTTGATCAACGAAGGAAGAGTAATGGTCATCAGGATCATATATAAGTACAATAGAGAAATCAAATCGCACCAAACACACAACAAGCTTGTGATTGACAGTGGGCGACTGATTTAACTGTTATGCAAAGACGGGGCAACAAGTGTGGCATGGGATCGCAGGCGGCGTGTGTGATCCGGCGGAGAGGCCTGTGGCGGCGCTTGCGGCAGCAGCGGAGCGTCCGATCGGTCAAGTCCGACGAGCAGGGTTTGCAGCGGCGAAAATCGGTGGTTGAAGGCGGGTGGGCCCGACTGGAGATCATAAAAATGCAGAGAAAAAGATGGAATTTTTCTGGGAAAAGCCAGAGAATATTTAGAGAGACCTGGCTGATACCATGATAGAATATAAAACCCCAAAGATAATTGTGGTTATGTGTATTCATATATGTATAGTGAGTACAAATGGTATACAAGGTATAATCAGATATGAAAAAAAGATATCTACAAAACCAATAAAAAATGGTATTTTTATTTTACCCTGATTGTAATTCATTTAATATTTTATTAATTAGATATTGTAAATGGTAAATATTATTCCATAAAAAATTATCTCTTTAGAAAATTTGGCATGTTGAATCACTTAAAATAAAAACTATCGAGTAACATAGTGCAACGATATTATTAATTAAAATATTATGATGTACATATTGTGTTTTATATTTAAATTAAAAATAAAAATTTTTAAATTTTTTAAAGTTTAGTCATCTAAGCAAAACTATATGAGTTATGAAGTGAAATAATTAATTTAGTTAGAAATCGTTAAATATTGAATACAATAAAAACTGATTATTTTTTTAATACTTCATTCAAATTTTTTAAAAAGTAATTATTTATATGTTGAAATTCATTTAAAAATGTTATCATAGTTATGTGTATCCCATTGCAATAAGTAAAAGTAAATATCAAATGACCTAATTAGTCCCACTAATTATAAAATGTCATCATTTAACAGTTAGCCGGTCGAAAACAAGACTTTGTCATATATAATAAATAAATAATAAGAATACATATTTCTATTAAAAGTACTTTATCCGAGGAGCATTCAATTATCAAATAAACAACTTCTTACATAGCATCAGAGCCTTAACCAAACTTGAATTTTTTTCATCGATCCCATGACATAAAAAACGTCCTCCACCGGTGGTATTAGAATCACAGGCTTTTATCATAAACAAATTGGTACTATGTAGGGGTGACCCACGATATTAAATATTGAGTTTTAATTCTATCAACCACCAACGTGAGACACTAACACGCCCTCTCACATGCAACAATGTTAATCATTACGCAAACGTGAATATAAATGTGTCACGAGCCCGTGGATTTTGATACCATATTAGAATCATGAGCTCCAAAATTAATTGGTACTATGTAGGAGTGATCCATGATCTTATATATTTAGTCGTAATATGGTTAACCATCGTTGTGGGACACTAACATATCGAGGGCATGGACGCAGCAACTGTGGCGGAAGCATCGGTAGACCACATGGTAGTCGTACTCAGCGGCGGAACTAGGGAGAGTGAGCCGGTGCGCCCCCAAACTCCGGTGACTGAGAAGTATATATGAATCCCGCCCATGCCCCGCCCCTCCCGCCCTGCCCCGCCCCTCCTGAAAATGTGGTCTAGTTCCGCCACTGGTCGTACTAGTCGAGCTCAGGAGATCATGGTCAAAAGAACCCCGCAATGCCCCCTCCCTGGTACTCATCTGCAGCGGGCCTGTACTGGCCGAGCGGCTGGGCACCGCCGCTGTGTCCGTATCCCACCGTTGCGCCATCGTGTTTTCTTACGCAACAAGGGGTGCACAATTCAACTAATGATGGACATGCCCTAATTGGGTCTCAACACCAATTGGGCCAGCAAGCACTTGGGCCACAATGCCATTCAGCTTTTGGGCCTCAGCAACATCCCTCCAATCTGCAAAGAGTTGGGGAGCAGCAGCCTTTCAGGAGCACAACTTTTAGCACTATGACACTACAGCCGCCCTCCGACAATTTGTACATGGATACTGGTGTGTCTTCCCACTTGACCGCGGATTCAGGTATCTTTCGTACCTATTTTAATTCGAACACTTTATCTCCTATTTATGTCTATAATAGAAATACAATACCTGTCGTTGGTCATGGTTCTGCAACACTACACACATCCCCACCCCATGATCTTAATTTTTCGTTACACACTCCATCTATTGTTGAAATTCTTGTTTTTGTTCCCAAGTTCACTATTGATAATAACGTTATTGTGGAATTTGACCATGTTGGTTTTTATGTTAAAGATCTAGAATTAGGGAAAATCAAAATGAGATGTTATAACCTTGGGGATTTGTACCCGGATACCTCCAACAACCTTCCGATCACAGCCCTTGTCGCTTCCCAACCACCACCATGACATGCTCAATTAGGACACTGGCGATAATGTTTTGGACCACCTTAATGGTAGATTTCATTGTTTTAATAATGCCTCTTATTCGACTATTTGTTCGTATATTACACGCAGTGGCGGAACCAGGGGGTGGCGAGGGGGGGCTGACGCCACCCCTAGGTTCCGGCAGCCCGAAAATTAGGGCTAGGGCCGCCGTTCCGCCACTAGTTCCGCCACCCCTTGAATTTCCGGCGGGGCGCCCGGAATTGGCCCGCGAGCTGATCAGAGAAGACGACCCATTGGGTCTTTTTTTGTTCTGCGACATCAAAACGACGTCGTTTTGATTTGATATCAGGCCAAAAAATAAGGGCCGATTGGGCTGAAACCCAATCGGCCCAAATGAGTTGAAACCCTAATGTGACTATAATTTTAATTATAGTAGAAATTTAATGTGTATCTAATTATAGTAATAATTTGTGAAGGAATTGTAGTAATAATTTAATGTGTGATTTAATTATAGTAGAAATTTAATGTGTGATCAAATTATAGTAATAATTTGTGATCTTATTATAGTAATAATTTGGGTTCTTGTTATAGTAATAATTTAATGTGTGATTCAATTATAGTAATAATCTAATCTAATGTGTGGTCTAAATTCTAATTAAAGTAATAATTTGTTATCTTATTATAGTAATACTTTGTGATCTTGTTATAGTAATAATTTAATGTGTGATTCCATTATAGTAATAATCTAATTTAATGTGTAGTCTAAATTCTAATTATAGTAATAATTTGTGATCTTATTATAGTAATAATTTGTGATCTTGTTATAGTAATAATTTAATGTGTGATTTAATTAGAGTAATAATCTAATGTGTGAAATTTGATGTGTGATTTCATTATAGTATTACTTTAATTTGACATATATTTCCTATTTGATGTTAAATAGGGTATGGACAAATTCTTAATTCGAAGTAGTGGGTCGTCTATTTTTAAGAGACCGAGTGAACCAAATGAAGAAAGGATTGATGAAGAGGGTAGTAGTCAAACACATTCTCGTGTTGAGTTCAATTCGGATGATGTTATAATTTTGTTGTATTAAGCGTGCAAATTTTTTTTTTTGTATTCAGCGTGAATTTTTTTTTGTTGTATTAAGCGTGCAAAAAAAATTTTTGCACGCTTTTCCCGCCACCCCTTGCCAGAGCTACTGGTTCCGCCACTGTGCAGCGAAGCCTAGATTAGTGTTGAACACAAAACGGGACATGTTCAGCTATATTCTACAACGACGCTCGGTTGCAAATCCATAAAAAAAAATTCATTAGCTCAATTGCTATTTTACCAACTACAATATTAGTGAATAGCTAAATTTCTGACTCATTGGCACCAAAGCGTCAATGAAACAATGTATAAAACCTGAAGACCTAAACAAACAAATAAGGCAAATTAAGCCTACTTGAAATGCAGAAAAGATAAAGCATCGTACCAGTGATCCAAATTGTAGTGTTTTCGATCTCTAATTCTCCGGTCCTTTTCTGCGGTAGAAAGTTGTAGAAGAAGGCAGGGAATCGCGACGGAATCTGGAATTGAAATAGTCACGGGGAATCTGGACCAAGGCAGCAATCGAGCCTGCGCTAGAATCAGTAGCGGCAGAACCCCGAGCGATTGCGGTGGTGGTTGACGGTGGCTCTGAAGCGGTGGTGCGATGATACTGTGGGCAGTGGTGGTGTTCCGGATCGATGTCATTACGGAGGCAGATAGTTCTACAAAAAAATAAAAATTTTAAAAAAATTGTATAAACATTTAACTTTGTGACTTGTTTGAATTCATCAACAAGAGCGGGGGTTTCATTTTTTTTTATCAAAAGTGAGCGTTGATGTATGGGCGATTGGCGAGCTAAACAAGTAAGAGTGTGGGTTTGGCAATTTGTAAAAATACAGTAATTTTCCAAACAATATAACCTTATAAGTCTTGACAAACACAATAAGGTAGTTTATAAAAAAAATGTGGTTCTTTTATAATAATTCCACCTTCTTTCTTTAATTTCTTATGAAAAAAATGACATGTACTATTTAATGCTATGAGGATACTTCATATTAGATGATTTTAATTAGTTTTACAAATGTTGAGATTATTTTTCAGTGTCTATTGGTAAAGATATTAATATTTAAATAATTTAAAATTTATTTTTAAATATATATCATATATTATAGAATAATACGAAGAAAAAGATACATCTTAAAATTTTAAAAAATGTAGTTTACTAATATAATATGGAAAAATCTTGGGAAAATCGTATTTCCATAAGCATATGGAAAGATAAGGTTGAATTAGAATTATAATAAGGTGAATGATTTTAGTTACAATATTAAAAATTTATTATGCAAAGTGCAGTAATTATAAGTTTATGACCGATTAATGCAAATAGAAAATTTTATCTTGATTATTTTCTTCTAATTTGCAAGTTAAAACCTTGGTCTTTCCTGAACTTATGGGAAGACCGTCTTTCAAATTACGGACTCTACTTATATTACGTTAAAATATATTTTATATATAAAAGTTGCAACACTTTTAGAGTGTTACATTGTTCTCTAAACCCGGACACTTTTAAAAGGTGCTGCAATGCATCATAACTAAAAGTCGTAAGACATAGTAGAAAAGTGTTACATTAGACTAATTATGTAACACTTATTTGGAGTGTTTCATTGATTGTAACATTTTTAATAAGTGTTACATGTAATGTGTTACAATAGGTCTAATCTGTAGTGATGTTAAAAAAACATACAAAAATGATAAATATGTGAAATATAGTGAAACATATGGAGTATAACAATTTGTTGTTTCTTGTGAGTGTAATTATCTACAAAAGGCAACCAAAAATAAAATAAAAATAAGTATGTTGTGTGATTTGTATTGTTTATTTTAGGTATTAAATTGAGATTATATGAGGATAATGTGCACTTTAGGTGTGTTTTATATGCAGATTTGATGATTGGAGAATATTGGAGATGAAAACAAGAAAGATGAGAAATTGAAAGAATTTGGAGGTTAAATAGGAGCTTAATGTTACACTCTTTTTTCCAACGGGTTTTTTAATGAGTTAGTATGCTCCAATGGATAATGAATTTTCATTCTTCTAGCATTTGAAGAAAAGAAGTAATAAGAAGAAAATGAATATTTGAAGAAATAATGAAGAAAATAATGTATTTTGATTTTGTTATGTGTAATTTATACAATTATAAGAAAAGGGATATTTACTTTTCTTATTATTATTCAGTTAGGTATAGTAATAATTATAGTTTCCATATAATTTTATTTACTTTCATATTCCTTTAGAAGATTGGAAAAATATAGTTTGGGACATATAAAATCATTCACACACGGGCGGACGAAGCTTTGATTGTCGATTGTAGTTTTCGTTTCGCATTTCGTATAGCAGACACGAGATTGTAATTTGCTTGGTTGCATAGCAATGCGCAGACCTGCACTCATCCGCATAAGAGTTTGATTTCTTTGATTCCGTTTATTATTATTATATTATCTATCTTGTTTATATGTTATTTGTTTGTTTAGTTTAATTATTGTGAGTAGTTAATTTATATATCGGCATGAAATAACGAGTATTAGTTTATGAATCGTGAGACCTAATTATTTTATAATTGATTCGTATGTGTTCTTGATTGTTCTTGGTTTAATTTATTCTTGATATGTTTATGCCTAATCAACTTGAATATTTTTGGGATAATGCTATCTAATTCCACCAATACGTAATCGTTGGAAAGGGTTAGTAAGTAGCAACTTCTTGTGGAAAATATATACAAATAATCAGTTAAAACTGTAACAACGAGATGTGGAACAATTAAGTAAGCGTTACTACTTGCAAATACTTGGGTAGTTGTTATATCATGTTCTTTTCATTCTTAATACTATCGAGGTGTGTATCTGGTTCAGCGAATACTTTTTGAGGGCATCTAGGTAAGAGAAATAATTGATTAATTATAATTAGTCAAACTATCGACAAAGTAAGAAAGAACTGGGAGGGTTCAGCAAATATTTGTCATCATATAACTGATAGATGCATATGAATTGATTTATCTTTGCACCGATGATCGATGTTTAACTAATGTGAGTTATTCCGAGCCGATTACTTTCTTCACATATTATCTACAATTTAATATTTGTTAGTTTGCATTTAATTCGTATTTGATAGTTAGTTAGTTGCATCATTAGTCGTGAGAAATCTTGAAAGCTAAGGCGTGGTGCCTACGCCAAAAGTGTTTTTTATTAGTATGTATTCTTTATAATAGTGATTGTTCTATTTCTTGTGGGATCGACTCTGCTTACTATTGTGCTAATCTCATTTTTAAAATTTGCAGATGATTTTTGTGAGTGAAACGACGTTCACCAAAATGGACAAAAATAATAAACAATTATTTATACATCTACTAGCTGCAATACATAGATGTATACACACAATTAATCAACGTGAAGGAGTGATTTCCCAAGACTTCCGACAAGCTTCATGAGATGACCAGTTAAACATTGCTCTATTACTATTATCAGTAACATTACTATCTTCATTCTGCAGCTTGAACCTCTTCCAATCTTTCAAAACCACCGATAAATCGGAAACCTTAGCGCCGATGCTCCGGCAGCAATTTGCATGCACGGTGGCCACCAACGCCACATCTCGGCTGTTGTTGCAGAAGCCGCTAAAATAAATTGTGTCTAAAAACCGCACTTTCATGTGAAATTTATTGATTACACCGGCGACGATCAAACTCTCCAAAACGTCCTGTTCCTTTTCACCGGGGGAATTTAGCCGCCGGTCGTACCAGGTTTCGAAGAGGGATATGGTGCGGTGGTTTGATTTGACGTAGTAGAATCCAGTGTTGATGGGGTTCCAAGTTGATGTTGCATTCCCGTTGAATGTGTCGGTGCTGATTTGTAAGTCGTCTGTGTCGTTGAACATTTTTAGGGTTTGAAATGGATCCCTTAGCCATATTACATCTGTATCCTGCAAAAGAAGAGAGTTTTTTTTGTAAGAATGACTAGCGATTCAATCAATAATAAAAAAAATCTAATTTTTAAGCTTTGGTTATAATTATTTGTGTGTTAAGATTCATTTTAGAAGTTTTTATAATTATGGGTAATTCACTTTAATAAATAAAAATAAACATCAAATTATCATAATAAACAAAGTAATTATAAAATAATCTGTCCAACCTTTAGTTGATCTAAAACAAAACTTTTGCAACAAAACATATATTTTTTAATTTTAAAAAAAACATATATATTTTAAATTATAAATGTCTGATTAATGGTCTGATTTTGCACAACACGTGACACTTTAGTTAAAGTGTTCCTAACTAAAATATCAGTGACACTTTATTAGTTGTATATAGATAAAGTTTGAATTTCGTCCCATAAGAGTATCTCCAATGCAAGCATCAAAATTGATAAAAATCACTAATCATATCATCATAATAAAGGCTTAAGGTTAAACTTAAAAATCATCTCCAATGCAACTTTCATTTTGACGTGACTAAAATTTAAAGTGACTCCTTCAAATTGACCATCTTATATTGGAGGCTCATATTGACGTCTATCGGTACGCCTAGTCAGCGTATTTGCCAAAAATATATCAATTTTAATGTGTTTTTTAAAATTTAATTGCACAAATTATACATGATTTTAATTTTATTTGATGAATACTCAAATTGCAAAAAACAAATATACATTTAATTGTTTTATATATTAATTCGGTTATATTATATTTTACATTATTTTAGATATCACAAAGTTGTGTTTTAATTCGTATAACTATTAGATGGGACAATTTTATAGTTAAAATATAATTAATTGGATGATTTGATGTTTATTTTCATTTATTGGAATGAAATTGCTGTAATTTTAAACATCATTTGAATATAAATTGAAGTATAAATAATTGTAATCTAAATTTTATAATAATACAAATGATATTTTTTATAAATGGATTAACGATCTTGAGGCGATCTACCAAGAAGAATTCTCTAATTAAATAATTATGAAAGGTAAAATAAATTTGGTGCTTTACTGTTTGAATATGAGCATAATATATAATAAAAGGAAATAAATATAACAATTTAATGCTATTTAATAGTAATAAATATTGTGACCCGTCACTATGAAACTTGATTTCACGATGCCTGCATTGGAGATCAAAACTTCATTAATCCCTATTATTAATAGTCTTATAACCACGTCATAGTGAAACCCTATAAAAATTTACCAAATGACTCCTAATTTTGTGGATGATGCTCTAAGCATTGGAGATGCTCTAAGATGAATATAACATTATCTCACATAATATTTTTATTATGAATATATTAATTTATACTTAGCGTCAAAGTTTATAAAGTTTGACTCAAAAGAATTAAACCTGTCAATAATAGTGAGACGGATATATTTTTATTTAATTCAATTCAGTTCAAAGAAAAATTATATGGAGAGAGCAATGTCCCATTATAAATGCCAGAGGAGCTTGTTGTTACCGCCCTTAATTTATTAATTATAATTCGTCATGATTAGTGGATAATGCAGCTACTTAATCAACGAGAGACATGGATTCGGCGCCTGATTTAGAAATCAAATGACCTCGTCAGAAGTTAATTTTATAATTAAGTATGTACCAGTGAACATTTGCTGGCTTTTAGTTTTAGTTTAGGGATTAAAGCAAACTAGCTGGAAAAAGATGGAGACGCTCTTCCGATAACGAAGCGAGTGTTTGTCACATAATTGACATATTCAAATAAAATTGCAATAATTAATCACGCTTTAAGGGTATGTTTAAAACATTGTGGCCTGTCAATATGATACTCTTCGTTTCTCTATTATTGACACACTTTCCTTTTGGGTTGTTTATTTTATATTGGCACACTTTCCATTTTTGGTAAGATTTCTTCAATTTCATCCACTCATTCTACTTTTTACATTCGACATTCAATTTCATCCGCTCATTTTCTTCTCCTAAATCTAAGCACCTAAACCTATGATGACACTTATAGAGAAACAAAGGGAGTATTCTAATGGCCGAGTATAATACCTTTTCATTTTGGTGGAATAGATTCCTAGGAATTGTTGGAGTAACTTGCTGTAATCCTCATTCCAATGAAACGCTATAATCACACTTGGATGATTGTGGTAAAAAATTTCTTGGATATCGATGTGAGTCGCGTTACGTACGCTTTCCTTAAAGAGTAATTCGACCCTATTACAGTTTTGGGCTACACGAATTCCCTTCGAGGATAAAACAATCGAGAATCCCTCCCGTTCTAGGATTGAATCAGGAGAATACTTTTGAATAACTGTGTTTTTGGTTGCTGTGTACGTCTGGGAAAATCTTGTCTTTTCCCTGGTTATGTTTGTGTTTTCTGTGTTTGTATGTACATATTTCACTCTCTTGTACCATGCATGCATACACATATATATAGAGCAAATTTCATGAAATGAGGTAGGTTTTCATCATTCTACGAAAAGTCACGTAGTTAAAATTCTGAAACAATACATCTTTATCCTTCTTAATTCATCCTCATCCTTTCAATCAAGGATTTAGAAACTACGTACCATCACCATCAGAATTATAAAAAATTCCAAAATGATATATCTTTCCACACTCCAGGACAAACCATGTTAGTCATCACTAATACAATTAATCCTTATCCTATTAACTGTAAACTCATATAGTTTATACAAGTGTGCACTCCACACCACCAAGCTTGTTTTAACGTCCTGAGTTCACAACTACCCGAAACCAATTATACTTAAATATCTTTGTGTTTCATAAAACACCAACAATCCTCCCCCATTTAAGTATTATCCTTGATTCGG
>JAULKM010118740.1:0-21398 GCA_032355605.1 Rubia tinctorum | reverse complement strand
ATTACTGCGGATGTTTATACTCAACTCCTAAGTCAGGTTTCCACGTATTCTTCCAGTTCAATTTCGGAAGATTTTCTGAATTTAAAATAATTTATCATAGTATTATATTAACAAAGATCAAGTTTAATTTTTGAAATTTTAATATTAATAAATATTTTAATATATTTGAAATACTGCATATGTATATAAAGATGATAAATATTTATTACTTTTTAAAACTATAAATTATATTATATTCTAATTTTTCATTCATAATCCGTGCATCGGCACGGGTGTTATCTAGTTAGTTAACTATACAAATAAATGAGCACCAGTGGACAAGTAGTATATATTAGTAAATTCATGCAATCAAGTGCGTAATTAAAATGTTACTGAGGGACAGAAAGGAAAGTTCACAAGAACTTCCTTAAGCCTTTGCCAAATGGGATGTTAACACTCCAGTTACATACACGACTTTCTAATATTGTAAAAATATCCCGAAGAACATTAGTTGTCTCATATAAACAGAGTTCATCTTGTGAACATGCTTTTTCATAAGTTATGAAACAATTATATTACTTTCTAAATCAAAGTGCATATCTAATCCTTAATTTTGTCGAAAGTGTCAATTAAACTCTGAGTTTTTTAAAAGTGTCAATTAATCCCCGAACTCACCAGAAATGGAAATCAACCCCGTTTTTTGGTTAAATAATTAATTTATCCTTAATTAATAAGTGATAGCGGTGATGGGAGCACATCTAATGGTGTTTTTGGGTGAAAGTGGTGGTCCGTTGATTGTCAATTCAGTTTAGTTTTAGATGGATTTATAATTAATGCATGTTCAATTTATGTTTAGCTTTATTTAAAATTACAGGTGAAAATTCATATTGTAATATTCACGTCAAACTTTTTTATGCCACCAAAGGAATCAAGTGACACGTTTGACAAAACTCAGGAATAGTAATATCTTTATTCCTATTTTAAAATTTAATAGTGTATATATTTATGTACTGTGAATAATTAAACAATATCTAATCCCTTATTCCATATTGCGCTGTGCATTGCTGTCAAATTAGTGAACCAAACACTACAAGATGCTATCATGACAAATTAGTGAATTATAAGTCCATCATGCTATTTAGGTTTAGCCATTATCAAAAGAAAGTCTCGAGAAAATTAGAGATCCAGAACTTAGCTTATCAGCCAGAAAATTAGAGATCCACTCAAGAATAGAAAGTCTCGAGATGATAGCTCAAAGACCTTCGAGATGATGGTTCATAGAACTTAGCTTATCAGCACTCGTGGTAGAAGTTCTTTGTACATTATCTTGAGCCTGGAAGTGATGTCCAATTTTCTCATTCTTAATCTTTCATAGAATATGAGAAGACACGCGTGTTCGTCTGTCGTGCAAAGGAGCGCGTGAAATACAGTTTGTTCTAAAAAGGTATGAAAAGATTCTTGCATTTTTTCATTTTTTCATTTTCCAAGATAATCATTATCTTGCCGCCGTTTCAGACTTCTTAACTGCTATTTTTTTCCCAACTTCTCTTCACTTTATTTGTAGGCGTTCTTTGGTGAAGCCATTTTACAGAGCTCTTTCATTTCTCATTCCATCATCATTATCTCTAGTACTTCTTTCTCTCAGATCAGTAAGTCCTATCACATTTTCTCCTTCCTTTTCCTTTAATGGCTATTTCTACTGAGGAGTCCGCTAAGAGGGGGTTGTTCGACGAGGTTAGGTCAGAGAGGGAAGAAATTAATTCACCAGGAAGGGTGAATTCTGGTTCCGAGTTTAGCAACTCTGATGGACCATGTGAGGATTTTGACATAGGTGAGATGTTCTTGGTCGGACTGATTATAATTCGGCTGGAATTCCAATCATAGATATGCCTCTCCAAGGGTACACCAATGTTTGGCCATCTGGTATGGGTGAACCATTCGTAAGGATATCATCCACTACTGGGGATATATGGTTTTATCTCCCAACACATGAGGAAGAAAGGGAAGAATCGATACCCCTCGAGGGGGCAAAAGAAGAAATGTTGCCTCTCGAGGAGGATATAGAGACATCTTTTGATGAGCCCCCCAGCCTCGAAAGGACAAAAGTCAATCAAGAAGATCCTATCTTCGATCCCCTTGGGTAAGAGAATTCCCCCATGCTGATTTTCAGCCTTTGAGGCAGAGGAATCTCCTGATAATCTCCCCGAGGGAAGATATCTTCGATCAAGGCTTTACTTTCACTTTCCTCCATTATTTTGAAAGCTTCTTAAAGAATTCAAGGTCAGCTTTGCACAGGTTTATCCCAACATAATAGTGGTCATTATGATGTTTATGACGAGGTGTAGCGAATTTGGGATCAAGCCAAAGTATGAAATTCTTTGTTCACTATATAGTGTGTGATATAGTGTTAAATCGATTTAGAACATCATCAAATTCACTAATAGAGAGAAAAAGCAAGAGGTTTTTACCCTTCCCTCTCACTCAATCAAGTGGAAGAATCGAAGAAAGGGATTTACCTTCGACTGTAGAAGATATAAAATCCCTCAATGGAACCCAAGTGTAATGGTCAAGTCCTCGAAAGGAGGAAAGTAATCCTACCCCAGTTATCTTGAGAGTGACAGGGGACGCCTTGTAGCCTCATCCCTCGATTATGGTGTTTTCTCCAACCCTGACACAACTATCGGTTGTTTCATTTGGTCTCCTAAAATCTATGAGAAATATGTGTATCAGAAGCTAAAGAATAAAAAACCGCCAAAGCCACAACGCTCAATTCTTGAGGGTGAACCTCAGAGAGGCAAGAAACAAAAGTGAGTCACCGAGAAGAAAGATTTGTCTCAAATATCTTCGAGACACCTTACTCGAGAACCCCCTTTCGAGATTAATCCTAAGAATTCTAGGCCCTCGGAAATATCTGAAGGTGTTTTAATATTAGGTTTTGTTATTTTGTATTTTTTTGTTATTGTAATTGCATTATAATTTTATCTCTATTTTTCTGTCCAGTGGGTCTCGACTCAGCCTTACAATAAAAAAATAGGGTGCCTCCAACCCCTAGAAACCTGCTTCTACTATCCCCCGAAGAGTACAACCACGGAGGCCACAAATGAGGGACCCAAAAGGTAAGCTGAAGACAATCTTTCTTCAAGGAGGCCTCCAAATAAGGGAACAAATGACAAGTTCCCAGGCTCCCATCTTCTCCTCCTCAAACTCACATCTCGAATCCTCAGACTCCCTCTTTGAACACTTTTTCAACTACCTCGAGTGTTCCCCTCTTGAAGGAAAAAGTCCTAAGGACTTTTGCTAAGGATCCTCAGGTTAGTCTGCATTCTTGAACTTTGTTTTGTCTCTTAATAAGTCATTGATACCTTTCTCTTTTAATTCATTTTTCTAATTACCCTCTTAATCCTTAGGTGACTCAGAATCTTAGCCTGGTGACTCAGAGGATCGAGGAGCGAGTATCTCACTTACCTCACAAGTCTCCTCATTCTCCTCCCTCTTGTAAGTGCTGGATTCCAGCCATGCTAAGCTTCACCTGGAGGTTCAACAGAAAGATCTTGAGAATTCAAAGTTGATGGAGGCACTCGAGGCTCCAAAGAAGAGGATTTTAAACCTCGAGGCTCATAACATGAAGATTTCCCTCGAGAGAGATAATTTTGAACAAGAGGCAAGGGCAGATGAGGATCCTAAATCCCAAGCTCTGTTACTTGAGGCTTTTAAAGATAAGCTGATACAGAGTGATGAGCTGTATAACTTTTTCCTCGAGCTCCTCGAATTGGCATAAGGCCTTGGGTGTGTGTAACTCTTTAATCGACGATGATTTTTTTTGCTAAAACTATATCCATATTTCTAAGGAAGAGATCAAGTTATTGGAATCTCTTGTCTAGCCCGAAGCTATCAAAGATCTATATTTCAAGTGGGAAGAGGAAGTCGAGAAAGGTGGCTTAGTTTCACCAACCTAAACTTCTTAAAGTCCACTGGACGGTTCCGTACTGCTGAGGAAGTTTGAGCTCTCTCCCGCGAGACAATAACATGGAGGGATGCCACTGAGAAAATTCAATAGCCAGCAACCGAGAAGGGAGCTATTGAGACCCACGCTCGAGCAAATGTCGAAGATGATGCTACTAGGTTAGGGGAAACAATGTAAAATTCTTTTTGTAGCCTCCTGTGTATTTCTATCTTTAAATGGAGAAATATTTTACCAACTTATTATTTATTAATTTTTAAAATTTTCTTATCTTGTAGCGTAATACATTGATAAAGCAACTGCATTGCATTTACGAAGAATTCTCCAAGTCTCAAATAGAGTTGAACGAAACCAGAGAAGCTCTAATGAAGTTGATGATGGATCTTGCCAAATGCAATGAGGAACGAGATTCTTGGAACAGTAGAAACCATCACCTAGAGGAAGAATTAAAATCTTGGCAGAGTGGTAAGCATCCTGCATTTAAAGATTAGTTAAGGAACCTCGAATTTAAGAAATATAATGGTGTGGTACCTCTTGAGGTGGTTGAAAGCTGCGATCCTGCTGAGAAGGACTATCAAGAAACACTTAATCATATAATGAATCGATCTGGGTCTCTCTCTCTCTCTCTCTCTCTCTCTGTGTGTGTGTGTGTGTGTGTCTTTCTGACGAAACAAACTGCCATTGATCGAGGCTCATCTTAACTTCAGTCGAACAGAAGCTCATAAGTTTAAGTCTCAAGGTGTCTCTAAACAAAATTTCAAGGTTGGATGAAGCTTTAGCCAAGAAGAACGTAGTTGTCGATGAAGACCCATCAATAGTCGAATATATTCTTGCTGAGAACACTCGACTTGTGGGAAAATAATCAAAGAAATGGAGGGTAAATTTACACTTTACCAAGTGAGCCTTTGAGCCCATAGCCTATATCATGGTGTTACCCATTCAAAACTCATGGAGAATCTCCCTGGTTTTTACTTAGGGCGACTAACAATTGGACTGCTAACCGTGAAGTATATGAGAAGAGAACCTTCCGTCAAAAAGCAGCCACTAAGGCCATACTATAATGGTTAAGAGAGTTCCCTCATATTTACCCCCTCAAGAGGATGAAATTCTTCATCTTCTAGGAAGTCGAAGACTAAGAAAGGCACTAAAAGCTGCGGATCTTCAAAGAGTCCAACAAAAAATTCTACAACAAAACGTTCGAGAGATCAAGATCTTCAGTTGAGAAACTTGGAAGTCAATCCCTCAAGTCCTAGATAAAAACATTCTCGGTCAAAGATTGTGATAGATCCTGCCGAGTATCCCGAAGAGGAACAAGAGCGCAACTTTCAGCGCGCAGTTGGTATTAAAATGGAAGAACTTGAACAGCTAGAAGAGAAAATAGGAAAATTAGTTCCATAAATCAGGAAAGTAGGTTCTTGACCCCGAGTTCCCTTTGTATATTTTAATATATTATTGCATAGAGCTTAACAATGTAGTTGCAATTTATCCTTCCCTCGAATTCAACGGCCTCTCGAATACCATATAACAATGGCTCGAATATAGCATGTAGCATATATTCTGTTTTTGTTGGTTGCATTGTATTACATATAATATAAGAAATAATATGGAAAGCTCGACGTGTAACTGGTCATCGACTCAGTGCATAGTATGTGAGTATAGAATTAATATGAATTGAGTAGCTTATCATCATTAGTGTTGATCAAGTAGCTTATAAACAATAGTGTAAATTGAGTAGCTTATTAGCATACTTCATCAATCTCAACGCATAACATACAAGATTAAAATTATAATAACATGCATCGCTTACCAACATTTTACTCAATCATCTGTTGTAGCGCGTAACATGCAAAACTAGAATCATTACAAAGAGTTCCACTTATCAGCTTTTCACTCAAATCGTCAGCCGCAACGCATATCATATGAAGCTGTAAACATTACAAAGAGTGCCACTTATAATATTTTCACTTGAATCATCAGCCGAAGCGTGTAGCATACGGAGTTGGAATCATTACAAAGAGTGCCGCTTATTAGCTTTTCACTCGAATCGTCAGCCGCAACGCGTATCATACGAAATTGGAATAATTACAAAGAGTGCCACTTATTAGCTTTTCACTCGAATCATCAGTCACAGTGTGTAGTATACAAAGGTGCAACCATTATAAAGAGTTCCACTTATCAGCTTTTCACTCAAATCGTCAGCCGTAACGTGTAGAATGCGAAACCGGAATCATTTCAAAGAGTGCCGCTTATCATCTTTTCACTTGAATCATCAGCCGCTGCACGAAGCATACAAAAATGGAGTAATTACAAAGAGTACCGCTTATCATATTTTCACTCGAATAGTTAGTTCTCTAAAGCTGGTGATACTTTCGAAAATTGACGATATTCCATCCTCTTAGGACTTGAACACCATCTATTATTTTGAGGGTGTAGTTGCTTCCCATATATTCTTCCACTAACTTGTAAGGCCCTTCCCAATTATCAGCTAATTTTCCTCTAGGCTCACCGACTCTTCTCATTTTTCCTCATCACCAAATCTCCCGGGTTGAACGGGACCTTCTTGACCCTTCGATCATGATAGTATTTAACTTTTTCTTTCACCTTAGCCTTGTGGAGGGATGCCAACTCTTGTATTTATTCCACCATATCGAGATCTAAAGAATAATTCTAATCATTAACTCTCCCTTCTGGAGCCGCTATCAACCTTGGGCTCGGTAATTCTATCTCCGAAGGAATCGCGACTTCAGAGCCATAAACCAAGCCATAAGGCGTTTCTCTTGTGGAAGACGACTCGGTTGTCCTTTGTGCCCATAAAACACTAGGTATCTCACATATCCAGTTTCCTTCTGCCCCATCGAGTCTGGCTCTGATACCATTCACAATCATTTGGTTTGTTACTTCCACTTGACCATTTTCCTTGGGATGATATACAGTCGTTACCTTTGGCTGTATGTTGTATCCCTCACACCATTTCTTAAATGGATGATGATCAAATTATGTCCCATTATCTGTTATTATGGTCCTCGAAATCCCAAAGCGACATATAATGTTCTTCGCACAATTACCAACTTTCCTTTCATGTTGGTCAGAGGCTCAGCTTTAACCCATTTTGTGAAATAATCGATAGCCACAATAGGATACTTGAACTTCTCCGGGGCCTCTGGAAAGGGTCTAACTAGATCGATTTCCCACTTTTCAAATGTCCACAAACTATGAATGTTCATCTTTTCCTCCTAGGGGATATGGGTAATCGATGCATGCTTTTGGTATTGATGACAAGCCTATATGAACTTGTTTGCATTGTCAAACACCATAGGCCAATAATATCTAGCTCGAATGAGCCTCCTTGCGAGGAATCATTCCCCTGATGACTACCACATATACCCTCATGAACTTCCCTGATCAAATTGTCAGCCTTGTAAGGGCTGACAAAGTGAAACAATGCCTGTAAATTTCCATTCGATGTAGAATCCCATCTTGCAATACATATCTCAGGGCTTTCAGTCTTATCTTTCTTGGCTCAACTGCATCAACCGACAAGACTTCCTCTCGAAGATAATTAACAATAGGTGTCATCTAAGTATTCTCCTCCTCGATTGCCATTATTATCTGCTCCTCAAAGCTACGTCTGTTTAAAGTATCCATGAGCACTGTCTTTGAGGTCCAACCCCCCAAGTTTGATGAAGCAATCTTGCTTAAAGCATCTGCTTTATGGTTTTCCTCTCTTGGTACCTGCGTCAGAGTAAACGTTTGGAAGCCCTTCAACATTGGTTTTACTAACTCTAAGTACCTCTATAGATTGCATTCCTTGGCCTCATATTCTCCATTAACTTGTTGAACTACTATATGCGAATCACTATAAATTTCCAAATCTTCCACCCTTATACCTTAGACAAAGTAAACCAGTTACCAAGGTTTCATACTCAGCCTCATTGTTCATAGCCTTGAATGCAAAGTGCACTGCATATGGATAACCCTTTTCATCAAAACTGGTAAGCAATACTCTTGCCCCACTTCTTCCCTAATTCGAGGAACTGTCCATATACAACTTCCAAGTCTCCTTATTTCGAGTACCCCCTCCGATTTCGATTGGCTTCGTAGTATCTACTATAAAATACGCTTCATCATTCTTCCCGAAGCTTCCAATTTCAAAAGAATATGCCTGATTGGATGATTGATGAGCAATACTATTGCATGTCCTAGGAAATAGGGATGTAACCTTTGTGCTGCATGTACCAACGCCAAGATCAGTCCCTTGAGAGATGTATATCTCATCTCAAGCCCTTGCAGAGCTCGAATCACAAAGTAAATGGGATGCTGCTGTCTTTCCTTCTCCTCGACCAACACTACACTGATTGCCAAATGTGAGGTAGAAATATACAAGAAAAAAGTTTCACCTTTCTCGGGCTTTATGAGAGTTGGAAGTACTCGAAGATGTTCTTTAAAGTGTTTGAACGCCTCTTCATAACTTTATGTCCACTAGAATTTCTTTGCTCTTTGAAGCACATAAAAAAGGGCAGATGTTTCTTAGCTCCCTTCGAAAGGAATCGAATCAAAGCTGCCAATGACCCAGTATGCTTTTGCACATCTTTCAACGTCCGTATACTCTTTATTCTCATCAAGGCCTCGAGCTTCTTAGGGTTAACATCGATGACCCTCTCAAATACCATGAATTTGAGAAGTTTTCCAGGCCCTACTCTAATTACACAATTTGCTTGGTTAAACTTCAAATTCGCCTATCTAAGTTCTTCAAACGTCTCTTTCAAATCTATCAGGAATCCCTCACGGCTCCTGCCCTTTACAACCATGTCATCAACATATATCTCCATATCCTTTTCTATCTGTTTCCTGAACAACTTATCCACTAGTCGTTGATAAGTCGCTCTTGCATTCTGGAGCCCAAACGACATATTCTTATAACAGTATGTGCCCATATCGGTGATAAACAAAGTCTTATCTTTGTCTTCTTCCACCATGAATATCTGATGGTATCCTCTGTGAGCATTGAAGAAAGCCAAAACTTGGTACTTAGTGATGGTTTCCATCAACTTATCAGTCGGTGGCAACGAATAACTATCTTTGGGGAAACATTTATTTAAGTCGGTAAAATCAATGCACATGTACCAAGATCCATCATCTTTTGGAACCATAACTGGATTAGCCAACCACTCCGGATAAATTACCACCTCGATAACGTCTGCTTTCAACAATTTCTCAACTTCTACTATAGTAGCTTCCGTTCTTTCAGGGGAAAATATCCTTCTCTTCTGTTTGGCTAGCTTAATCGATGAATTGATATTCAATCTATGAACCACCAACCTCAAGGGTACTCCTGTGAGATCAGAAATGCTCCAAGAGAAAACATCACCATATTCTTCCAGCAAATTTCTCAATTTCTCTTTGACAACTTTAGGCATCAACCTTCTTACCACCACCGTCCCCAAATCTCGAATATGCATTTGTTACATATATTTGTTACGTATCTGCAGGGCTGACTTCTCTTTGAGGCCACATCTCTCATTTTCCTTGCTTCTCTTACCGCGGTGAGGTTACAACTTTTAGCCACAATTTGATCTCGTCGAATGGAAGCTATCCTCTTACTAGTTGGAAACTTCATTGTCAGATGATAAGAAGACCACACTGCTCAAGCTTGAAACATCTACGGTCTCCCAGAAATCACATTATAGGGTGAGTATGCATCGTTAACCATAAAATTGCAGTCTTTCGTTACCCTAATCACTCAGATATTCAAACCAACAAGGTAATTTCTCCCAAAGAAAATATGGTCTTTCTCGTGAAATCAAACAAGGGTGAGAAAGAATTTTTCAAGTTGCCATGCCCTACATCTAACTGATTGAAACAATTAGCAAACATCACTTCCACTCCACTTTCATCGTAAATAAAAACCCTCTTTATCAAGGAATTTCCAATTACAGCTGAGACCACCATAGGATCTGCATGTGGGTTTGATCCGGAACTGTATCTATCTCTGAAAATGTTATTGTTTCATCTAGACAAAACCTTTTATGGTGAGGCTCTCCTATGGGGACCCTTCGTGAATCAGCTTTCATAACAGTATTCAAGGACCTTTCTCCCACAACTCCATTAATCATATTCATCACCCTATGGATCAGCGGATTATCAACAATTCTGTTTTCTTGATTGCCTGCAGGTTGTTCTTATGGACTTTAAACTCTTCTCTCCCGTACTCAATCTCAAAGCCCTTGGTTTCAAGGTCTCATATCTCTTCTGTCACCATTGTTATGATAATTCCTTCTATACGACTGCCATTCTCTACTCTCGTATCCGGGTCTCGGGAGCTCTGTATGATTTTCCCGTCGAGGTCCAGGACCTTGGAATCGTCCTTCCCTTTCACACATTTCAATCTCCATCTTCAGTTGAGTAAAATCATTTGTTTCATGGCCATAATCCCTATGATGATCACAATATAAACTTGTGGCCCTTTTTCCGCCACTGCACTTGGTGTGTTCTGCATGGTAAGGGTGTCTGAAACATCCCTTGATGTATACTCAAAATTTGTCCTGGAGACCTATTCATGGGCGTATACCTCTCGAAATTGGGCCTAGCCATTTCCATTGGTTTCTTTTCTTGAGAATCATTAATCTTTCCTGGATTATCCACCAAACATTCCTTCTTCTCCTTAGTAGCTTCCTCAGCCCTCGAGTATCGCTCAACTACCTCTTGGATTTTTTGCATGGTCCGAGGGGTATTTGTACTCGGCTTCTTGTATAATTCCAAATCCTGCATTCCCAGTAAATATCCCTAAATCACCTCATTCTCTGTGGTTTCTACTACCCTCAAACTTTCATCCACATAACGGTGATAGAAAGCTTCTATACTTTCTCCCGACATCTGCTTGGTCTAGTATAGATCCAACAAAGTCTTATTAAATTTATTTTTCTGAGCATACTGACCCAATAAAGCGCTGCTAAAATCTAGATAGGAGTGTAAGGAACCCCTTGGAAGCTTATTAAACCACATTTGGCTTTCCCTCAAAAGGTAGCTCCTAACCAGTTTGCATGCCAACCTTTCTTCAAAATCCCTCAAATTCATAGACTCAAGAATGTCTAAATGAATTCTCGAGGATCCGATTCTCTACTATATGTAGGAAGCCCTTTGGAGGCTTTGTATCCACTGGCCATCGAACTCCAGTTATCGCCGGGCTAAAAGGTGATCCTGCTGCTTGGCCTATTGGCCCAATCAATATGTCTAATTATCTTTTCAATGAATCTCTAGCATCTCCTGTCAACCTCTACTGTTCCCCAGGTGGGTTCAATCCTCGATTGATTCCTCCATGCTGCATCTGGTACATGGGCCGAGAACCCATATAACCAGGATTGACCCAGGGCTGCATAGCTCCTGAATACATTGGAAATTTCCCATAAGGGCGGTAAGGCCCTTGACTAACCATAGGATTCTGTAATCCCATACTACCATAACCCTTGATTCTCATAGAAGTCACCATCCCATATCGAGTCTTAGTTCTTGGAAAATTACATGTGGAGGTCATCGGCATCAAAAGAGGCACTGAATATACCATCCCCTATAGATAATCTAGGAAATAAGGTTGGCGCCACGTTTGGACGCCTCCTCTGCATATCCAGGGTAAGGGAACGCTAACATAAGTTGAGAGGCTAGCCCCAATGATTACTCCATAGGTACCAAAGGCACCGCATCTCTCGATATACCTGAGAAAATTAATTTCCCATAATGATTATTATTGATCATGAAGAGAATAAATAGAGAGTACAAAGCATAAAAGGTAGACTAGTCCTAATATAACTCTAAACTAGTCAACAAGATAAAATCAAATCTAATAATCAAACTGATTTATTCTGACAACCCCCCTCAAGCGAAGCGTCAGATGTTCACCGACGCACAGCTTGGATCCGAAGAACTCGAACAGCGGACGAGATAGCCCCTTGGTTAAGATGTCCACTATCTGAAGAGAAGTGGGTACTTGCAGAACTCGAAGCTTGTCGGAGGCCACCAACTCCCAAACAAAGTGATAGTCGATGTCAACGTGCTTCGCCCACTTAGGAGCCACTAGATTCAGAGCCAAAAAGATAGCGCTATTATTATCACATAACATAAATGAAGGGCCGGACAGAGGAACTCAAAGATCATGAAGCAAGTGAGTGAGCCAAACAACCTCTGAAGCAGTGTTGGCTAGAGCTCAGTACTCAGACTCGGTGCTGGAATGAGAAACTATTGGCTATTTCTTGGCACTCCAGGAAACAAGATTCCCACTAAGAAAGACAGTATATCTATTAGTAGATCAACGACTCTATAGACAGTGAGCCCAGTCAATATCAGAATACCCCAATACCTCAGGAGAACTAGCAGAATGAAATGTGAGACCGAAATGAAGAGTACCTCAAACATAGAGCAGAATCTGCGTAACTGCCGCAAAATGACCATCTTTGGGATCCTGAAGATACTGACTGACTGTGTTGACTGAGAAGGCCAAGTCTGGATGAGTGATGGTCAAGTTCTGAAGAGCTCAAATCAATGAACGATACATAGTCAGATTTTGGAATGGAGAACGAGTAGAACTATGCAGTTGAGAACCTTGCACAAAGGGTGTAGAGATTGGTGAAGCATCGTACATCCCTACACGAGTTAGAATGTTCCGAGTATACTTTTCCTGACCAATAAGTGAACCGGATAAAGTAGGCGAAACTTCAAGGCCAAGAAAGTAATGAAGAGTCCCAAGGTCTTTAATCGCAAACTCACAATGTGTCCGATCAATAAACTGACAAAGGATAGTCGAGTCATTCCTTGTGATGATGATGTCATCCACATACACCATAAGATAAAGCAACGAGGAATCCCTCGAGAGAATGAACAATGATGTGTCGGTGGAGCTTCACTAAAAACCGAGTTGAGTCAAATAAGAGCTGAAACGCTGGACCCATGCCTGAGAAGCTTACTTAAGGACATCAATGACCTTTCCAAGAAAAAAACATAATTTGGATGAACGGGATCTCTGTAACCAACTGGTTGCTTCATAAAGACCGGAGCATCGATAACACCATTAAGAAAGGCAATATTGACATCTAGCTGATAAAAAGGCCAGGAGCGCATGGTGGCAATAGCAAGAACTGTCTGAATAGTGGAGGTCTTGGCCACTGTACTGAAAGTGTGATCAAAATTAAAACCTAGAATCTGCAAGAATCCTTTGCGCCAGAAATTTAGCATTATGATGCTCAACTAAACCATCTGGTTAATACTTCAGTCGATAAACCCATTTGGAGCCAATAATGTCAACTTCTGAAGGACAAGGCACAAAATCCCAAGTGTGGTGACCATTAAGAACCGTCGTCTGTCATCCATGGTGGTAACCCAAGACTGATCCTGAAGTGCAGTGCCATAATCCGTTGGCTCAAACTGAGCAAGCAAAGAAGTAGTAAGACTATGATCAATAATATCTGAATAATTTCTGCGTTGAATAGCTCCAGTCGCTAATCGGGTAACCATGTGATGAGTGCGAGTCCAAAGAAGAGAGACTGGAGGAATAGAACCGACCGAGGAGACTAATGAAGAAGCAGCAGAGCTGGGCAGAGATTGAGCAAGTGGACTGACTGGCTGAAAGGCAGAAGGATCTTGCTGTGGTGCTAGTGGTAGATCTGTGGCACAAATGAAGCAAAGGACTGAAGGAGATGTAGTTGGCATAGGAGCTTGGAGGCAAATGAGGTTCCAAATCAGGATTAGGATCAGCGAAAGCAGAAACATCTAACACTGAAGGTGGAGAACTGTTTTCCAAAGGAATGGATGGGGCGAATGGAAAACACATCTCATTAAAACGAGCATGTCGAGTGACATAAATTCTGCTAGTAGTAGGATCAAGGCATCAAAAACTTTTATACTGCGAGTTGTAGCCAATAAAAACACACGGAATACTGCAAGGAGACAGTTTGTGGTCAGAAAATGGGCAAAATCAATGGGAATAACCGACAACCAAAAGCATGAAAATTGGTATATATGGGTACCCAACCATTAAGAACCTCATATGGTGATCGTCCGCCAAGAACAGGAGTAGACAACTGATTGATGGTATAAGTGGTTGCAACAAAGGCATCAGGCCAGTGGGAGAGAGGGACATGAGAGTGATACAACATAGACAAATCCATCTTGGTAATGTGGCGGTGTTTGCACTCATCCCGACCATTTTTCTCCGGATTATATGGGCAAGAAATTTGATGATAATGCTCTTTGTCTGAAAATGAGAGCGTAAGCGACTATTTACGAACTTAGTCCCTCCATCACTCTGAAGCACCTTATTGGTGGACGAGAATGGGTTCTCCACAAAAACCTCAAATTGGCGATAAACATCCCAGAAATCAGACCTGCGACGCATTGGTTAAAACCATGAGAGCCTGGAATAATCATCAATGAAAATGGCATAGTAGGAGAAACCATCAGCAGATAAAATAGGAGAAGATCCCCATAAATCACAATGAACCAAATCAAGTATTATAGCAGCACGTTTATCATTTGAATGAAAAGATAAACGTTTCCCTTTAGCCTTTTTACATGCTTTACAAAGGGTGAGTTTAGGCAAAATCGATGAGACAACTAAGGATTTAAAAGCACGTAAATCAGCAATAACGGAATGCGGAACATGACCAAGTCGAGCATGCCAGATTTCAAAAGACGCACGTGACTTATTTGACTCCACAATAGACAGTACAACATATGCACTGTAGTATAAAACATAAAGTCAATTTTCACCATGACCGTAATCCAAGGTTTCACTAGTGATTTTATGCCGAACAATAAATGAGCAATCATCAAAGCAGACAACAACATTTAAATCCCTAGTTAATTTGCTAATTGAGAGTAACTTTTTAGTGATATCAGACACAATAATCACATCATAAAAAGACAAGGATTTAGAAATTCGAGAATCACCAACATGAGCAATAAGGAGTTGAGAACCATTACCAATAACGACACAGTGAGAACCATCATAAGGTGTCACGTGATCAAGAGCATCAGGGGACGACGTCATGTGATTTGTAGCGCCAGAATCTGCAATCCACATGTAGTCATAATGCCTAAACTATGAGATACCACCAAAAGGAGCCATTCTGCAAAGTGATAAGTGGAAAGGCATAATGGTGATGATAATGGGGATCAGGCGCGCAAGGCGCTGCTCAAATGTTGCTGGCGCGTGGGTGACACGCGCGAAAGTTGCTGGCTAAGAAGACTGTTGGAGCGTGGATGAAATGCGTGTGTGGATGAACGTGCATGTGGATGAAGACACATTGATGGTTTATTAGAGCGTGAATCTCACGCGCCAATGGATGCTGAGTTGAAGATGCCAGACAGAGACTCTTAAAGAGTCGGTAGATGAAGAAAGTTGAACGCTAAACTGCCAGAGATGGAGAGGATAACTCGCCGAACCGCTGAAGTGGAGATCGCCTCTGGTAGATCGGCTCCGGAACTGAGAACCACCGGTGAAGAATCGGGTTCGAGAAGAGGGGTCATAAGCCGACATAGACAAGGCAAGGAGTCGTCGAAACTGGAGAAAGGCGACAAAAAAGATGGCGGAGAGAGTGGCAGGAAACTCTGGAGAGTCGCCAGAATTTTGGCAGGAGAAGAGGATAACTAGCCGGAGAAGAGGACAGTAAGATCATAAATGCTCTGAAAATTGGTCGCCATAATTTGGATATGAGCCGAAATTGGGTTCAGTCGCTGGAAAAAAGGAAGAGGAATGGCGGCTGAAAATAGAGAAAAAGTTAGGGTTTAAAGTTAAGGACCATAACTTGCTCTGATACCATGAGAGAATGACTTTCCCGTAATAATTATTATTGATCATGAAAAGAAAAAATAGAGAATACAAAACATAAATGTAGACTAGTCCTAATATAACTCTAAATTATTCAACAAGATAAAATCAAATCTAATCATCTAACTGATTTATTCTGACAACATGGACTGGATAACGGGTTTTCTTAAAAAGAGCACGATGGCGCATGACCACATGCGGGGCGCACATCGACTACTTGCAAGGCCGGCCTTTACATGGCCAAACGGTTCTTTTGAACAGAGTCCCAAATTTTTTGGGGACCAAAATTTATTATTAGCTATTATATATATATTTATTTTTTATTTTAGAAAATTAAACTTGATCCGTCTAGAATTCGTTTTCCTTTCTCGTTCCGACTTCTCAGTTCATCACATTTGCACGTTTTTATTGATTTTTTTGACCAAATCATTCAATTTCTTTTCCGATTTCCAAGTCTACATTCAATTACATCAATTTTCTGTTCTATAATCACTCCATTTTCGTAAATCTCGACTACCAATGATGATTGAAAAGGCGTAATATCCAAATAATATAACTTTTGTTTGATAGTTTTATGTTAATGTTTTAGAGGCTCTTTTTTAAATTTTGCACATGGCTCCAAATTGTCATAGATGGTCTCGCTACTAGTATTTACAAGCAGGCGGTGGACGTTTGCAGAATCCGATGTTTGTTATTTCTTACCCGACAGACGTTTGCAGAACCAGATATGGTCACAAATCCGAACGTTTGCAGAATCAGACACGCTTAAAAGGCACACATGACAGTTGTTAGAACCTGACAGAAGAAGAAGGAGTGAATCAGCCGACGAGCTACTCACCGCTCCCCTCGGGTTTTAAAAGTACTCGAACAGGGTTCATAGGAAGTCTGCAAATATTCGGTGAGTTTTCTTTTTTTATTAGTGACTCTCGAAATGTCAGCGACAGTGGTAAAAATGCTAGTGTGATCTGTTTGTTTCAGGGCGGTGATAGATTCGGTCATACCGGAAACTAGATGAACCTGGTCTCCAAATTGGGTAAATAGATCTGTCAAAAAATTTTGGGTTGGACAGAAGTGGTGGAACCAGAACAATATTTTAGGGGGCTGATTTATACGGACAAAATTTTTTTCGGACGCTAGATTATATTGGTATTTTTTTCCGGGCACTGAATTACACCGAATTTTTTTCTTCTAAAAACTTAATTCGACATATTCAAACAAAATCCTCTTAAATAATGAAGTGGGTATAAAATAATTCAAATTTTACAAATACGACAAATCACACTTGCTATTATTCTATCTTGTTAATTAATGAATTTATAATAATAAAAATAAGTTTCTTAAAATAAAATTAGTGAGAAAATTAATGGGATTTTTTATAGGAAAGAGCTGGGTATGAGAGTAGTTGGGCCTATTGGGTTAAGCCCATTTATCGAGTTTCTTTTTATTCTCTCGACGAGAACAAAACGACGTCGTTTCACTTATACTAAAACGACGTCGTTTTGTTTAATGAAGAAACAAAAAAATTGAAAAAATGACATCGTCTTCCTCAGAACCCGCCGGAAAGGAGAGCTAGGTTTAGGGGGGCGGAATCCATGGATTCCGGTGTATCCTAAACCTAAATTTCGGGTCATCGGATTCTAGGGGTGGCGCCAGCATCCCTCGCTCCCCCTCCGCCTGTTTGGACAGAGTGCTGACTATTTCTTACTTTCAATTACCTTATTGAAAGCCACCCAATTACCTGATCGAGGGTTTAAAAGTTTTAACCTAAAACGGCATCAAAGAAAAAGACCGCTAGACGTTCTGGATTCTCGATATAGAAAATTTTCTTTGTACCAGCAAGCCCCCAAAAGAACAAATCCTAATCCGGGAAGGTTGTTGCCCCCACATCCGGAGATCCGACGACCTCCCTCACCTCTCTCATTTGTTTTTTAGGTTGTAGATGTAATCCTCTCATTTTCGCTTTCCATTTTGATTTTATTTTTTTGCGTGAAAACTCGTCCTTTTAGTGGTCAGGATACATGTGGTGGATAGGGATGGTCATGCTGATCACCGGATTAGTCTTCCCAGTTCAAATCGTCCCAAAAATTTGAGTCAAACGGGTCGGGACAAAATTATCATAATTTTAGCTCGGGTCAAGTAGGTATGGGTCACAAATAACCCAAACCAAACCAATCCAATCCAATCCAAATCATATAAATACAAATAGTAAAATTTATAATTTATTCAAATAGAAGGAATATTTTTAAAATGTATTAATATATAAATAATAAATACAATTATTGTTTGCTTTCATCAAATTTGAAATTTATCTGATACAAAATTATTCATGTAAAAGAAAATTAATTATTTTCATTCTAAATAGTTAGATTACTTTTTACTATTTCGCTTTGAAAAATAAATTTATATAATAATTTGATTAATTATGAATATACACTTCATTTTTATCAAATGTATTATTTATAGAGCCCGTCCCTTGAAAGACGATCTTTCCATAATTTATGGAAATAACAAGGTTTAAATTGCAAATTATAAGAAATTAAGATAAAACTTTTTTTTAGGTAATCAAGATAAAACTTTATGGTTGCATTAATAGGGTTATAAACTTATAACTAATACATGTTGCATAATAAATTTTTAATATTGCAACTAAAATCTTTCACCTTTTTATAATTCCAATTCAACCATGTCTTTCCAAATACCTATGGAAAGACGATCATTCCCAAAACTTTGCCTAATTTATAATCGATAGTATTTTTTATACAAAATTTATTTTTATCTTTATAAATACACACATATTTCATATAATTTGTTTATTTATCAATAATTAAAGAAATAAATATATTATAATTTTTGTTTTTAAATACAATATAATATTAAAAACTATGCTCATTTATTTTAAATCGTGAAGACGACAGACGTTTGCAGAGCCCGAAGTGGGCGAACTTTTGCATAACTCGACATTTGTTATCTCTTACTCGACATACATTTGTAGAACTAAACACGACCACAAATTTGGACGTCCGTGGAATTCAATTCAACTAGAAAGGGCGAATGATAGTTTTCGAAACCCCACATAAGAAGGAGCGAATCAACTGACAAACTACTAACAGCTTCCCTTTGATTTTAAAAGTACTCGAACAAGGTTCGTAGGAAGCCTGCAAATTTTTGTTGAGTTTTCTTTCTTTATTAGTGACTGATAAAAATGTTAGCAATAAGGTAAAAATTGCTGGTAAGATATGCCTATTTCAGGGCGGTGGTGTGTTTGGTCTAATAAAAAAATGGTTGAACCTGGTCTCCGGATTGGAAAAACAAACTTGTCAAAATTTTCATGCTGGACAAAGTGTTGACTAATCTTACTTTCACTTACCTTATAGAAAATCATTCAATTTATAGGAATAATTGTAGTCAAACTATTTATATACATGAGTCCGTAAGATATTGATTTCCGGTGATAGAGAAATCTTGTTTTAATCTCCTCTAGCGGCTCAGCAGTGAAGTTTCTACCCCTATTTCCTTCCTCCTTTTAAAATTTCTTAGATGAAAGACACGAATTCATAAACACCCAGAGCAAATGAATCTACAAGTCACACAATAAAATGAGGGGGGGGGGGGGGGGGCCTTGTGTTGATATATTTAGGAATGCAATGCAATTAAGTACTAGTTACATATAACACAATGTCCATAGGAGTGGATTCGACAACTTTGCTTATTATCATAACTCCACCAAATACACTCTAAAACCTTATTATAATTTTGAAGTAATGCAATGTCCATAAGGGTGTATTCGACAACTTTTCTTATTATCATAACTCCACCAAATATATTCTATAACATCGTCAGTCTGGTACTACATGTTAAGGAAGTAAATTATGACATTCATGAATCATCCAATTAGTGATAACTTTCTATGTCCGGGAGGAACCGTCCTACATGAAGAAATTTCCACATAAATCATAACATCTGGATAAATCATTAAAGATCACTATAATTATCACACTATAATTATCCAAATTTAATCCTCTGTCCATCTTGAAATAATTGACGCATACATTTTTAACTCGGTATTTTATGCAAGTTGATGAGACAGAGAAATTGTGAAAAAAGTAGGGTCTTTTGAGGAAACGATGGGCCCAATCAAAAAGTTTTTCAAGTTAAAAGAGGATATTGTAGAAAATTTACAGCATATTCTTTATCATTTTTGGTAAAAATTAAAATGTGGCATTTTATATGGGACGGACAAAAATATAAAGTTAACTAATTATTCCGAGTTGGATGGAGTAAAATAACCCTAATTTCAGGATGAAAGTGCCAATATAACCCGACAAAATAAAAAAGTGCCAAAATAACCCCGACTTTATAATGTATGCGCCAATCTAACCATGGCCGCCATTAACTTCAATTGTCCACGGAAAATTGGGTTGGAATTTAATGAAATGACCATTTTACCCCTGGATGAAAAATGGAAATCTAAAAATGGAAAAGACACAATCGCCCTTGTATTATTCCTCTACGTCTTCTTTCTTGATCTGCATCCGTCGTTGCATGTGTATTCTTTAATATCATGCGTTTGGAAATTAAATGTTACCTCGCCTGTAAACCTCCATTACCAGAACCCTGATCAATTTAATCTCCAAACTCCGAGATTTGGTTCTGGTCGTCGAATACTGGAACCAACAAATATCTTGGGTGCCGCTCCTAGCCTCTGCTCTAAGTTCGGTGGCGGTGGATAGTTTGGATGATTGGCCGGTGGATGTGAAGTGTGGAGTGGAGGCGTTGAGAGCGTGAATTTGGATGGTGGAAGAAGACAGGGCTGCGACAGAGATGTCAAAACTCTAGGTTTGGTTCTCGGAGAGGTGGTGGTGGCAGGGATAAGAGGGTGGCAATGCGTTGGTGGCTAGATGGTGTCAGAGGTGGCTGGGTGGGAGAGATGGCGAGGATGCGGGGGTGGCTGGGCGGAAGGTGGTGGTGGGTGGCAGGGTTATGGTGACTAGCAGCGGGAGGTGGTGGTTGGCGGCAACAGAAGGGGTGAAATGACCGAGGGCATATTCGTCATTCCAACTCTGGTCAACGATCTAAATGGTGAATCAACACCGGAATGTGACCTGAATGTCATATAGGGACAATTCATCATAAAGTTATGATTAATTTGACACTTTTTAATTTTGCAGTAATGACACTTTCAACCTAAATGTAGAGTTAGAAAAATATTTAACTCAATTGTTTATTGATTACGTAAATTTATAGTATATTGAAGGTGACCATTTTTGCCACATGACATTCAAACTTAATTCTTGCCACATGTTGCTTGCATAGTTTTCCCCATCAGCTTCATGAAAAAAATTAAATGTAATTATTAATTACCATACTCCATATGAAGTCATGTTTTCATTTCCCCATCCAAGTCTCATTAATAGTATTCCCCTAAAATATTGAAAGTTTCATTATCTCCAACTTTTCTTCTCCTTTTTTTTATAGGAGTACTACCAATTTCATTTTAGTAGGTTTTTCCTTTTTCAAATTCAAATCTTTGTACTTATAGAGTCTGTCTCTTGACAGACGGTCTTTTCATAAGTCATGGAAAGACCAATGTTTAAAGTGTAAATTAGAAGAAATTAAGATAAAATTTTCGGGTTGTATGAACCG
>JAULKM010118730.1:0-21400 GCA_032355605.1 Rubia tinctorum | reverse complement strand
ATTGGTTCTAACCTTTCAATTTGTATTGCGTGTGACACTATTCATGTAATTGGGATATGAAATTCATAGCTGAATGGCAGCCCCGGAGGTTTTTACTAATCATCACATACCTAAACTTTAATACCGATGGTCAAATATTGATAACAATTGTTATTATAATTTGTTATCTAGCTCACCGTGTATGACGCGGTGGCTCCTTACTAGTTTGCTTTAATGTTGATACGTCTTCCTCTCGAATTCGTAAGGCAACATTTTTACTAGGTAATTCACTGTAAATCTCTTCTTCCTCTTTGAATTATTTCCTTGATATGGATCTAAGCACTGTGCTTATAGAACGAAGAGCCTTTTGACAAGGTACTTTTTCGATCTTCCCATTAATTATTTTTTGATTAAGTTTTTATTGTTGTTTTGGTAATTTCTTCCATCAAAAGGGTTTCTTGAGATGAAGATTTCTTAATTTTTGACGAAATCAAACTTCCCATTTTTCTCTTCATGGTTGATTTGTTTTGTTTGGATGTTGGTATAGAATTTCTTCTTCTTACTTCAATTTCATGCCGGTTGAATGCGTCATTGAGGTTTTTCGTGTCTTTATTGTTGATCTCTTCGTCTCCTTGGTTCTTTTGCAATTTCAATTACAACACGCAAGTTGTTAGTTGAGTTGCCCCGGTAACTCACTATTTTGCTTTACTCTTATACTGATTTCAGGGTTAAAATGAGCATGCATGTGAAGAAAATGATTGAGTTTCTCCTGGATTCAAAGTAAGTTCTTCTTATTCTAATTACTTAATGAATAATGGAAGGTGTTTTGGTCTTTTTAGATTTTAATGAGGCATGGGATTATGAGAGGATCATAATTTCAGAGTTCCTGTGACTTACGTAAAGGGAATTGCCTGCAGGGTAGACATATTGAGATGATTACAGGTGAGTATTTACCATCAATTCTTCTCTAAGTTATCATTTTAAACATTTCTAAAAGCTAGTTATCCATGTTTTAAGTCAAAAAGTACCCTCATGCTTTTTGAGTCAAATGATTCTTTTGGTTGTTTTCATTTTATATGAAAATAATATTATTTCTTCTGAATGCCCACTTGAAAGAAAAGAGATTAAGTGTTTTTTTATGTGAGATATTTTTGTTTATCCAGAAGTTATTGTTTATGTTTTGATTTCTGAATTTTATGCTGGGTTTGGCTGTTATTCTTGTCAAAGGATAACCCTGTTCAGTGACTTATTTTTCAATAGGTTTCTTGACATGATGTTTGATTTAACAGTGAATGTTAGAATTTGGGTTGTGTTTGATAGTCTATTGAGGTTTTAGAACTGGGATTTTGACTTGTTTCATTTCGCTTTCGGTGCATGCATGGTGATGCACAAATTACATTTTTAGATGTCATTTTGATGTGTTGTGAAAAGATTATAACTTGACATAAATGAGAGCGGGCTTTCAGTGTGCATCTTGATTAAGTTGAGGTTTTGGTTTGTTTCATATAGCTTTTGGTGCATGCATATGATGTGATGCAAACATTGTGTCCACATGTGTAATTTTGACATGCTTTTGTGAAAAGCTCAATACTCGACATAAAGGAGATCGAGCGGCCCTTTTGTTTCTTGATGTTATATCTTTGATTGAGTCGAAATGAGAACCTTTCAATGCTTAATGTTGTAGCTAGATAGTGAAAGTGCAAAATACCTTACAATCCCCCAATGATCTGATGGTGCAATGCAAGGGATCGACGGTACGTATATAGTCTTGTTTCTTTCTAATCTTTATGGTTTGACACATTTCAAAAAGTTGCGAGTTCAACTAAGGTAGCTTAGAGCATTAGCATCGTAACACAAATCAGGGGCGGAGCCAGGATAGATATTTGGCGGGGCTGATTCATCAGTAAAAAAAAAATCTCAATTTTTTTCCTTAGCAGAGGAGGCTGATAATTTTTCAAAAAAAAAAATTACTACCAAAATTCCCTATAATTTTCGTCTTGGCGGAGGGTTGGAGCCTCCAGCCCCCATGTAGATCCGCCCCTGACACAAATAACGATGCATTGCAACTTCCTGGGTCTTTTTTAAAAATGAAATAAATTATATGAGTTGGCAGACTAGGCTAGAAAGATCCTTCCAGGTGCTCTTGTTTTGCATCTTTTTCGGGCCTCTCACGTTAGTTGATGTATACACTCTCTAACAGATTCTCATCTCCTGCATTTTGGGATCTGATCGGGATCATAGTATCAAAATTCATATTCACATCTAAGCCACTTCTCTACGCATCCAAACCTGATCTAGATCTATTTAATTATTTTTCTAAAGATCCAAATCCTAGAAAACATGTTGAAACCCATAAATTTAAATCGAATCTAAAATTCACTGTCATTTCTATCAGTGATATGTACAACATGTTAGTGCATGTTTTGAATCGGGCATGGCTGCACTTGGTCCTGAAGTTGAATGGTGGATTGTTTGATGTCCAAACTCTTAGTTTTACTGTTATTTCTCATGCTCATTAATTATCAATATCACACGTAGTGGTAAACAAAGTTTGCTACTAATCCATGATATTCCCTCCGTCCCAGCAGAATTGACATGTTTGCTTTTTCAAAGTCAAATTTGATAAACTTTGACCATTAATATATATCATGTGAGATATTAATGAATTCATCTTAACATATATTTTCTAAATATTAATTTTTTATGCGAAATTGGTATATGTAGCTAGAGATATTGCCGGTCAAACATGATCAATGAAAATCGTGAAAAAACAAAGATGTCATTCTGTTGGGACGGAGGGAGTATAAAATTTTAAAAAAAGGACTGTTGGCTCCAACATATGAAACCAAAGCTAGTAACTAAATTTTATTTTATTAGAACCCGAACAACCAAAATGGAAAGACGATTAATGGCTCAAAATCAATCTATTCAATCCCCGCATTCTTGCGAAATTGCATAGCAAGGTTATAAGTCTCCTTTGGATCATCTAAGGATTTAGCTACACTCTCCCTTAACATGCACCTTTCTCCCCATGCTACAAGCTTTGGGCACAAGGGTTCAATCTTGAAGTTCCCACATGCCTCGTACAAATGAAAGATGCTGTAAAATGGAACAAAGGCCACGTCCACAAACCCAAAAATGTCACCTCCAAAATACGGCTTATCTCCAAGTTGCCTCTCCAAAGTTTTGAAGATTTCAATCAACTCCGTCTTAGCATTCTCCTGGTCCTCCCCTTTTGCAGAAGCCCAAATCATCATTCCAGTTGGATAAACACTTTTGTCAATTAAGTCAGCCAAGAGTCTGGCATGGGCTCTCCGATAAGGCTCTGGGGGCAACATGGGGCTCTCGTGAGGCCATACATGATCTATGTACTCAAGGATTATGAGGGATTCACAAACTGGCTTGCCGTTGTGGATAAGAACGGGGTCTCTCTTGTAAATAGGGTTCATTTGGAGAAGAAGCGGGCTCTTGTTATCTAGATCCTCTTCTATGTACTCGTAATCGATGTGCTTTTCTGCCAGTGCGATTCTGATCCTTGTCGCAAAAACACTCGCTTTTGAGCCTAGCAAAACAACTTGACCATTGCCACTGCCCATGGTTACTTTCTTGTGAATTTAGATGATTTGGGTTGATAACGAGTGTCGTATCTTATACTGGATGGATTTGACCGTTATGAAAATATTTTTAATGTTTCATTTTGACCACTCTACCTTGTTTTGTTTCATTTGATACTTTTAGGCTGGCTTTAATTTTTTTCCATTTTTTCTAGTCAAATGAATTGAAAAACATTTAATTAGTAAATTGTTTTTTAGTCATAAAGATAGCTAAATGAGATAATCTTCTTTTTAACTTTATTAGTTGACTTTTTACTATTCATTTTAGTAATTATATTTTAATTAAAATAAATAAAATTATGAGTTAATTTTACCAAACAAATCTTTCAAGTCAAACGACTATTTAATGTGCCATTAAGATGGCTGATCTATCCAACTAACCAAAGATAGTCAATAGTGAATTAACATTTTTATTGACTTTTAATTTATTATTTTTATCCTATCAAATAAATTGAAAAATTCATTTGATTAACCTTTTTTAGCCATACAAATATCTAATTGTGCAACTCAAATTAGTTTACTTAACCTTTCGAATTTAAAACTAAATATATTTTTATGAAACAGTCAAGATTGTGAGGTAATTTTATAATTTTTTTAAACACAAACATAAAGTTTAAAGAGTCATTAAATTAGTAGACCAACACAACCAACAAACACAAGCAACAATCAAACTTATATTAATATAATAATTAGTGGAATCCCACCGCGCGTTGCACACTACAATTAATTTAAAAATTAGGAATGATTTCTTTGTATATTATATCACTTACATTTTAATTCGAAACAAATAATTTTTTTAATTTTTTTAAAGTTTAGTCATGTAAGGAAAACTATATGAGTTACGAAGTGAAATAATCAATTTAGTTAGAAAGCGTGAAATACTAGGTACAATAGAAATGATTAAATACCATGTCATACCTTAGGCCAATTCTTCCACTCTCAATGCATACAATCAATACTCCCATCATTCTGGAAATTTCTCGACCCCGTCTTCTAGGAGATGTTCCATGTCTTGCTCCTTTGGTTTCCTTAGGTAAGTAGGACAAAACACAACAATTACACTCATGATAAAGCGCCAGAAATACTCCCTGGCGGTACTAGCCCCAATTCGCAAGTACGCATCTGCCTAATCATACGACTTACAAATGCCAACACGCACATAACAATAAGGCACTTCTGATATACGTGGAATCCAAGCCTACCAAGTGCATTAGGCTTTTGCACAATACATTGATCGTGGTTATAAACGCCCTCTACCGCATGGAGAAACAACTATCTTTCTCATATGGATCCTTCTATGAAAAACTTCATTGAAGTAATTTCTTGTCTCCGGTGAAAGATCAAAGTAGTCTTTCAATAGTATCCACGGTTCTTCATTTACACATATGGGCCATTTGCATCATTTCCCTTTCTTTCAGGTGATCAAAGCACATCATACAAAATTGTTCTGCTTCTGGTAGTGCTTCCATGTAATATTCCATGATAACATCAATATTGAGAGTAGGAGGAGAAACATTTTGTTGGGCATTTGAGGATTCTTCGTAATTATCTTCATCATTGGTTGGGAAATTGGTAGGATTTGAGTTAAAGTGAGAAGAAGGCGCCATAAGACATAGCATAAGAAAGGAATGAGGGAAACTATTGAGGGGTGAATAAAGAGTATAAGAAAAATGATTGAGCAGTGAATGAAGGGTGTGAATATAGAGAATTCAGGATGTATTTATATAGATATTGAAATATATAGTTGAAAGAAAATTATTGCATGAATTATTTCATAGATATTAATGCAATTTACCTATTGGTGGGTGTCTGTTACTTGTCCAATCATTTTTAAAAGTGTGTATGAGTAGTCCATTCACTATAGAGGTGGACAACTACGAATAAATTGTCAAATCATGTATAAAAATGTTTAAATTATTGTACGTGACAAATTGTTACACCTTTATTTTTCCACACTTAGCCGGACTATATTTTGTTGAGCAATAGTCCAGGCAAAGGTGTAAATATGCCTACTTTGTGGGAGTTGGTTGGCTGAACCTGGGTCCAAGACCAAGTGTTTTTAGGCAAGGTTTAGATGGTGACTTTGGCCTATTGGTTGGAAGCTTAAGGCAAAGGATGGAAACGGATGGAAACGGTGCGAGACACCTACGGATAAGGCGAAGGCTAACCTTGGGAAGGCGGGTTATTCCAAGATAACTTTTTGGCAAGGTTTTGGGTTCCAATTCCCGATGGACACGAGTGTTTAAGGATGAAACGAAAATTACTCGTGCGGGTTGCAAACTGTACACTCTAAGAGATACGTCCATTTGGTTAGCCTTGAAGAGGGCTGAAGGTCAAAGGGAACCGCTAGCTGTGGCTACAAACACGGAATAACCTGACGGTTAAGCGTAACGGCTGGTTAGTTACTAAGCTGTTCTTGAACGGTTCTTTCTGGTTGGGCAGTTAAGGGTATTAACCACCAAGTGTAACTTTTCCTATAAATACTTCCGGTTAGAGCAAATACCTAGTATGATGGTGTATTTTTCCAACCCAAGAACTTTCCTTTAATGAATAAAACAAGGGTTGGGGCTAGGCTCCATAAATTTGAGTGATCTTAGTTGACCTACAACTGTGAAACCTCGCTCCTTACGGATCTTTGGTTAAATCAGAAAGAAAGTTTAAACTGTGAGAAAAAGGTCTAACAAGTTGGTATCAGAGCAAAGGTTCAATGCTAACGATGAAGCAACGTGAACTTTGGAAACAGAATGACGATGACTAGTAGCGAAAATATCAAGGCTTTGAAAGCAGAGCATGATCTCCTCAAGGCCACAACGCTAGAGTAGCAGGACACCTTTTAGAAGTTGGATGCAAATTATGCACTCCTAGAAAGCAAGTTACAGAGATGCCTAGTTCTTCCTCGAAAGAGACATCAGCGGAACTTAAGACCCTTCACGTCCAAGGAGAAAGATGACAAGGAGGACAATGATGACGATGATTCTCATTGGACCAATCTAGCAACAGAAGTAAAGCTTCTAAAACATGCCATTACAAATGACTACGTTGCTGGTCCTAGTCCGGAGAGGGTTGATGTATTCAAATTTCCTGAGCCACAAAGATTTAACGGAACCAGAAGTTCTAAGGAAGTTGAGAATTTTCTCTAGGACATTGAGAACTATTTTAGGACCGCAAAGATATCAACGGATTAGCAACTAAACATGGCAAGCATGTACCTATCGCAAGATGCGAAACTCTGGTGGAAGACCCGGAGTGTGTTTAGCGCTGCTACTCCAGTAACAATGTGGGATGGTTTGAAGGAAGCATTAAATATCCAGTTCATTCCGACCAATGTAGCATGGGTTGCTTGAGAGACGTTGAACAAGTTGAAGCAAATGGGTCGGTGGGAGGCTATGTGATGGCATTCACTTCTCTCATGTTGGATGTGACGGATATATCAAAATTTGATAAGTTATTTACTTTTGTGAACAGTTTATGAAATTGGGCCAAGTCTGAGTTACATAGGTAGGGTGTACAAAACTTAGCCCATGTCATTTTTTCCATTGAAAAACTAGGGTATTTCAAAGCCACGTCCACTAGTTCAGGCAACAACAAGGGGAAAGACGGAAAGAAAAAGGAATGGAAATTCAAGAAGTCCAATTCTAAGAAGAAGAATCATGGGAAGGATGGTTCTAGGGATGAAAGAAAGAAATTGGGTGGCTGTTACGAGTTTGGTGGTCCACACTTTGCCCGAGATTTCTCGCAGAATGTGGGACGAGTAAATGCAACAACGGTTACTGATCCAAGCGAGACCAAGGACATCCAGGTTTTGATGAATCACATAACTTCTGAATAATATCAGTTTGAACGGTGCCTCTGTCCCTTTGAATTCTTCGATGCTTGTTTTATGAACAATTGACAGATATGTTGTGAGTGTCATGCTTGATTCTGGTGCTACACATAGTTTTATTTCTACACGGTTAACCTAGGATTTGAAATTGAATGTAATGCCTCATAATATCAAAATCAAAACTGTGAATGAACAACCAAAAAAAGTGTTAGGTCGGGCTAATGTTAATTTCTGGTTAGATACTTGGTCGGGTATAATCAACATCATTGTGCTAAGATGCTTAGCTTACTTTGAGATCATTTTCGGCAAGGGTTTTATATGTATTAATAAGGCCTACCTAATCCCACACTTGAGTGGATTAATGATCGCGGATGAGAGGGCTCCGACCTTTTTTACTCAAGGGAGCAGATCCAAGTAATAAGGAAGATAAAGGCATCATGGATGCTTTTGGCACTTCAGTTGAAGGAAGTCTTGGAGAAAGGAGAGCAAACATTCCTTTCGGTGCTGGTTGAAATCAAGTCAAATGTTATTCAGGATGTTCCACCGGTTATTGCAAATTTACTTGATGACTTTGCTGATTTGATCTGGCTAAACTACCCAAGAATTTGATGTCCCAAAAAGCCACAGATCATAAGATTTAACTAATACCAGAAGCAATACCCCCGACCCAAGCTCCTTACCGCATGTCTCCAGTAGAATTGGTAGAGCTCCGAAAGCAGTTGGATGAATTGTTGGAAAGAGGATTGTTGCAGCCATCTAAGGTCCCATATGGTGCGCCAGCTTTATTCCAAAAGAAGGCAGAGATGGATCTCTCTGTTTCTGTGTTTACTGTCGTGCTTTGAATAAGTTGGCGGTGAAGAATAAGTATCCATTCCCTAAGACCTATGATCTGTTTGATAGGTTGGTTAAAGATCATTTCTACACTAAAATAAACCTAAAGGCAACGTATTTGTAGGTTAGAATAGTCGATGGGGATGAAGAAAAGACCACAGTAGTTACTCATTATGGGTCGTATGAATTTTTGGTAATGCCTTTTGGGCTTACAAATGCACCAGTGACCTTTTGTAATCCGATGGACGATGTTCTTTATGAGTATCTAGACAAGTTTGTTGTGGTATACTTGAATGATTTTGTTATTTACTCTAAGTTTCTTGAAGAGTATGTTGAACAGTTGAGAGAAGTATTTAACAAACTGAGGGACAACGAGCATTATGTCAAGAAGGAAAAATATGAATTATGCACACGAGAAATCACTTTTCTTGGGCATGTCCTGAGTAGAGGCAAGATCGGGATGGATGAAAAGAAGGTGGCACCCGTGATGGAATGGACGGCTTCAACCTAAGTCCTGGAATTGAGATTATTTTTGGGCTTGGTGAATTATTATCGTAGGTTTATAAAGGGTTACTCGTAGCTAGTAAGCTTTAACGGATTTGTTGAAGAAAGATGATACTTAGGGTTTGGAATGAAGCATGCATGGTAGAATTTGATGCCTTGAAGGCCGACGTTGGAACTGAACCGGTTCTACAATTTCTAGATTTCAGTAAACAATTTGAAGTGCACATATATGCTTATGATCATGCAATTGGCAGAATTTTGGTGCAAGAAGGACACTTAGTTGCTTATGAAATATAAAGGTTGAAGGACTATGAGGCAAGATACAACACTCATGAAAAAGAAATGATGGTGGTGGTGCATTTATTGGAGATTTGGAAGCAATATTTGTTGGGAACTTCGTTCATAGTGATAACCGACAATGTGGCAAATACATATTTTAAGATGCGGAAGAAGTTGAACCCAAAGCAGACAAGATGGGAGGAATTCTTGGTCGAGTTCGATTTTGATTGGATCCAAAAGCTGGGAAAAGAAATCAGGTTGCGGATGCCTTAAGTCAGAAGCATGTGGGAGAATATGTTATTGCCATCTCCACAGTTGTGACGGATTTCATGGATAAAATCTTTGAGAAGTCTAAGCATGACTTTGCTTAGTTGAAGTTGAAGACTCGGGTTAAGGAAGGCAAGGTTCGGCGATGTTGGCTAGAAGATGATGTGTAATTTTCCAAGGGCCTTCAGGCATATGTGCTCAGTTTGGGGGAACTTGGGGAGAATGCTTTTGAAGGAAACCCACGATTCAAAATGGGCTGGTCACCCAGATGTGGAACAAAAATTGGCCATACCGTCCAGGAATTATTTTGGCCAAAGATGGAACATGACGTCCAAGCCTACGTCAGAATGTGGCTTGTCTGTCAATTGGACAAACACGAGAGGAAGGATGCATGATTTTTGTAGCCCTTGCCAATTCCTGATTATCCATAGAAATTGGTCTCGATGGACTTTATCACATGTATGCCTAAATTTGATGGTTTGACATCTATTCTTGTGGTTGTTGATTGATTCTCCAACTATGTAGTGTTTATCGGGGAACCGGCTATGTGTCCGGATGAGTTATTTTTGAAGTATGTTGTAAAGTACTTTGGGTTGCCCGAAGAAATCATTAGTGACAGGGATTCACGGCTCATGGGCATATTCTGGACCCAATTATTCAGTTCAATGGGTTCAAAATTGAAATTCTAGACGGCTAATCATCTCCGGATAGACAGAAAAATGGAAAGAATGAATGCATTGCTGGAGGAATATCTAAGACATTATGAGACGGTGAATCAGAAAAATTGGCATGAGTTGCTTGTTGTGGCTCAGTTTTGTTACAACTTACATCGGTCGTCAGCCACTAGGTTGAGTCCATTTGATTTGGCTAGCGAGCAACAACCTCTATCACCAAACGAGATTGCAGTACAAAGAACGGGTGGAAAATGTCTGGCAGTGTACAAGTTTTTTTGGTCTAAGCAAGAGTTGATTGATGAAGATCGAGATAGTTTGTTGCTTGCTCAAAAACTAATGAAAATGTATGCTTACAAGAATAAGCGAGATTTGGAGTTCCAAATCAGGGACCTGGGCATGTTGAAGCTTACTCCACAAATTCGAAAGCACATAAGTAGCAAGAAGGTGCACAAGGGATTAGTGCCCAAGTTTGATACCCCCTTTGAAGTACTTGAGCGGGTGGGAAACGTTGCCTACAATTTGAAACTTCCGGATCGGTTAAAGGTACATCCTAAGTTTCATGTTAGCTATCTTAAGAAGTTTTATGCTGGTGAAGAGGACCCTGAAAAATTTCAAGTAAAGAGGGCACCTCCAGTCATGAGGACTCATAATAAAAAAAATTAAGTGGAAGCTATCTTGAACCATGAGACGTTGGGCGTAAGCAAGAAGAATTGAATGACCAAGTTCTTAGTTCACTTGAAGGGTGAAGACCTGGTGGATGCAAAATGGATCCTCGAGAAGGGCTTATGGTAATTCGAAGATGAAATTTCTGAGTACATGAGCCAGTAGTGACAGTATCCTAGGACGACAACCACTTAGGTGAGGGTGGTATGTTACCCTCTTATTTTTCCACAGTTAGCCAGACAATATTTTGTTGAGAAATAGTCCTGGAAAGAGAGTAAACATGCCTACTTTATGGGAGCTGGTCGGTTGAACCTTGGTCCGAGACTAAGTGTTTATAGGCAAGGCTTGGATGGTGGCTATGGACTATCGGTTGGGAGTTTAAGGCAAAGGACGGAAATGGCTGGAAATGGTGCAAGGCACCTACGGTTAAGGCAAAGGCTAACCTTGGGAAAGCGGGTTAGTCCAAGACGCCTTTGTGGAAAGGTTTCGAGATCCAAATCCTAAGGGACACAACAATTTGAGGATGGAATGATGGTTACTCGTGTGGATTGCAAACCGCGTGGCCCAAGATACATGTCCCTTTGGTTAACCTTGAATAGGGCTGACGGTTAAAGGTAACTGTTGGTTGTAGATAGAAACACGGAAATACCTGATAGTTAAGTGTGTCTGCTGATTAGTGTATAGGCTATTGCTGAATGATTGTTTCCCCTCGGGTGGTTAGGGGTGTTAGCCTTCAAATGTAACTTTGTCTAAAATTCTCCCGGTTAGAGTCAAGACCCCAGCATGTTCTAGTGGTGTGTTTTGCCAACCGAAGAACTTTCCTTTGATGAATAAAACAAGGGTTGGGGCTGGACTCCGTAAATTTGAGTGTTCTTAGTTGACTTACAGCGTGTGAAACCTCTCTCCTTACGGATCGTTGGTTAAATCAAAACGCAAGTTTAGACCGTGAGAAAAAGGTCTAACACTAGTCCACAAACTATAATAATGACTCGTTATACATTATGCACAAATGAAAGAATAAAAAACATACATTTTTATTCAAATGAAACAAGGTTAATCAAGTACACGAAAATAGTTTCATACGAAATTACAATGTTATAAAAATACATGCTTAACTAGAAATAGAAAACTACAAAAAAATAACCACCAAATATTTAAAATGTGTTCTTCAGTTTACCAATCAATCGATTCTTCATATCAAGTTCGTCTTCATATCAAGTTTGTCTTCAGTGAGATCATTCACACTCAACAATGCTGTCAAGAGTGCTTTGTATCCTCCACGTTATTGATGTTCTAGCTTCCTCATTTCAATCTCTGATTTTTTCATCTCAAGCATCTTCATAACTTGTAACTCTTCCTTTTTTTATCGTTATACAAATTCAGGTGGCTATTAGTCTCACCGAAGGTATTGCGAAAACTACTATATTTTTCATCAAATAATTGATTATACTTTTACGCCAAACCCACCCCTCATTTACCTTTCCTTTATCTTTCATTTTATTCACATCAATGGGTCTTGATAAGTATTGAGGCTTTGAATACTCACCACTATTAGGTGTTCAAGGATTAGGTGATAAAGAGTAGCCTCCACTCTCATTCACCCTTGACCTCTTAGAGCTTCCTCCACTATTTAGTGTGTTGACATTTTGATCGAGTGTGTAGATATATTCCTTATTTGTGAGGGTGTATTCGGATAGAAATTTGGACCCATTATGCAATAATTCATATTGGCTTATCTAAGCTTACCAAATCAAATTATAATCAAATCAGAAATGAATATTCTAGGCCCTAAATTAGTGCAAGACCAAAGCTAAACTCTTCCAATGCCAACATGGCTGATTTTATGGGCCTTATTATAAAAAATATAAATTAAAATAATCACACTACCTCACTAAAAAAATCCTGTGGGAAAAAGAGTATAATGTTAATCCCCCTTAAAACCCTAATCTAGAAAATAACTGTAAACAAATGACATTTTGATACTCATATCATTCCTTCTGTGGTAAAAATTGTTTGTCCCTAAACATGAATGATCTTAAAAAATACCGGAGATAAATATCCCATGATATCCCTGCTAAGTCCTGCAAAAAAACTATCTGACTAGGCAATTACTGAGTGCTGATATGGCTCTGAACTCGGGAGATATTAGTAACTGGCGAGAAGATGAACTAACTTGCGACTAATTGATCAAATAGTAATATAGTAAGTGACTCGCGAGGTGAAAATTTGAACCAAAGTCTGCATGCGTGAGGCACACACACTTCAAATGGACGAGCACGTGAGTGTGAGCTCGCGGTTGAATTCAGGTGCACGTGGAATACATGCACTGGAAGGTTGCACCACCGATAGGAAAAATGAAGATTAAAACCTTTGATAGGAACTTGGAATAGATACCGAGTAATATAGCCGTTGGAGGAGTCATATTCGTCGGAGGTGGAGAACGTTGCAAAGTGATCAGAGAAAAAGAAACCATGGAAAAGGAGGAGCTCGCCGAAGATGATCAGAGCAACGGTGGCGATCAGAGATAGAGAAGAGCATCAGCGGGAAGTAGCGACTTGTCTGATCTTACAAGGCTTGTCATCGGAGCTGAACTTGAGCGGCGGTGGCGAAGATGTCCGACGACAGATTTCTGATTTCTTTTTTTGAAAATAAAAATACAGATACAAAGGTACCAACTGATATCCCTCTACGATACCAACTTATGTCGACTGATATAATGGTAAGCTCATAAACTCCAGGTTTTACGGTCACAAGAAACTTTCATTTTGCTCTGATACTGATTGATATCCTGATTTACAGACATTACCTCATCCTTGTATAAGTTGTGGGCCTCATCTAACACATTTGTTTCGGAGCCTCCACTCTCATGTCTTTGATTGGCTTCTATCATCGTACTACTAAATATTCAAACCACCTTTGAAATCATAGCCCACCGATTCTTAAAGCCTTTATACTTCAAACCTTTTCAAGGTCTTGAGTTACCTCATATTTCAATCTTGTAATTCTACCCAAGTAGGTGTCTCTCTTCTGGTTTGTGTCGGTCTCTCTATCATTTGTAGTTTTCCACCATGCATGAATTAGAGTACGTTTGACTTCCCCAGAATTTAGATTCACCTATGGTTCATCAAATGCAACGGGATTCTTGTAATTGCAACCTTGACTTCCCCTCCACTCATGTGATAATTAGCAACTCCTTCATGTTAACACCTCCTCCCACAAAAAAATTACCACCATCGAGCATGAACGGAGAAAAATCACCCGGTGACATAGAGTGTTGCTTTGTAGGAATTTGTTGGACAAAATGAGGATAGTCATAAAATGACATGGGGGATTGACCATATAACATCCGCATGTTCAGATGTATTGGACTCAAAGTATTTGGTGGAAATTGATAATGGGAAAATGATCTACTAAAACGATTGGATTGTGAATTTCTAAATTCGTAACTTTCATTTTGAGCCATATCCATATTCAGATTTTCACTATAAATTGGAACGCTAGATTTCAATATGCTGGCTTTGTTTGATTTTGGGACATTGATATATTTTTGGATCTAAGAGGTTTTCATTTCATAATCAAGAATAATAATCAATTGAAATATAGCAAAATAAATTTTGAGGAAGAAAGATGTAGGTTTTTTGAATGAAGTGTATGTCAAATTATAGAACCATTGGTAAAAAAAGACTGTTGGGAAAGAAAATGTAATAGAGTCGTTGAAAATGATTTGAGTACAAAGAGAACTATGAAATGATAATATGAAAGCATAGTGAAATGATTTTTTCAAATTGAATTGTCATTGTGCTGCATATGAATGTGTTGCAAATTAAAAGTGAGCCATGTGATTTTTTTTAGTCCATGTTGGATGAGTCCCATTTAAAAATTAAAGACTTCTCTTCAATAGACTTTCCAATGCACATAATGAGCCCCATTCATTTTTCTGAAGGTGGGTCTCCTATTGTAGACAAAAAAAATAAGTCTCGTTATTCAAGATTCCTCTCTTTTGGGGCTAGTACTGCACATGCTCTGAGACCCGCCTACTACACGGAGGTGGTCACCCAAACTTTTGAGATATTTCTTCTCTTGAGATTTCTCTCCTCCACGTGGAAGAATTGATTGAAAAGTTGAAATGATAGTTTTATATTGTAAAAAATACTCCAAAATGTGTTGGCTCTGCTGATTAAGTTCATTAAGGCCGTGTTTGGCAGAGCTTATAAGTGTTTTTCTTATAAGCTAAAATGTTTGTTTAGTGTTTGGTAAACTGCTAGTATTAAAAATTAGTGCATCCTACGAGAGTTTTTGCTATTTTCTTGGAATGGACCAAGTCTTTCAAGTTACTGAATAAAGGGGATTTTGTTTACCGCAGTAGAAGTTTATGAAGATTAGTTGAGTATTTGTAGGGATTTTCTGTTTAGTTCTTATATAATAAATGTTAGCAGCTTATCGTAGTACTTCACCATTTTCAGAGTAATAAGAACTACTTCTTTATCTTTGAGTTTTGTTATATGGTGTCAGCGCCATACTGAAGCTATCCTCAATTTCTTTTCATTCTTCTTGTCTATCTAGATAATCTTGTTAGAGGAGACGAAATTCCTAAATGGAAAGTGTCAGAGGAAGTAGCTTGAATGTTCCGAATGGTGTGGAGTATTGGAGAATGTGTATGGAAGAATTTCTCCAAGGACAAGATCTTTGGGAGCTGGTTTTGGGTACTGAGAGAATGCTCACACACACTCTAGTGAATAGTGAACTTCAGAGAAAATTGAAGATCTAGTGTGGGAAGGCTTTATTTTCTCTCCGGACTTCGATTAGCAATGAGTTCATTGATCATGTTCATGATATTAGCTCACCAAAGGAGGTTTGGGATACTCTTGAGAGGATTTTTTCAAAGAAGAACACAGCAAGATTATAGTTCTTAGAGTATGAATTGGCTATGATGAAGCAAGAAGGTATGTTGATCTCTGAGTATTTTCTTCGTGTAAAAAATTTGTGTGTTGAAAATTTTGAACTAGACCCTGAGGAGAAAGTTAGTGAGGCTCAACTACGTTGATTTCTCATTCGGGGCATGAAGAAGGAATATACTCCATTTGTCTCAGCCATTCAAGGATAGGAGGGGCAACCTTCAGTTGAAGAGTTAGAGAGTTTGTCTAACTAGGAAGCCTTAGCTAAGCAGATGGCTAAGAATTGTAATTATGAAAGAGATGATGTGCTCTTTTCAAAAGAGAAACCGTATGAAGGTGGTGCAAGTGGGATGAAGGGAAATGAATACAGCCCATATGGAAACAAGTCGATCAAATGCTACAGGTGCGGGAAAGTTGGGGATATTAAAAGATATTGTCATGTGAAATTATCAAAGGCACACGTGGCTTGTGATGAAGAAGTAGGCGACGAGCTGAATTGGGAGCACTGCTTCACCATTGAGGTAATTGAAGGAAAAGGAAAGAAGGATGCTCAGAAGCCTAATGATATCAAAACAAATTTTGCAAAGGCTGAATGGATTATTGACTCAAAGGTGCTCACATCATGTAACTAGAAACGATTCATTATTCTCGGAGTTGCACCTACACAATAGGGAAAGATTTGCTGTTACGGATAACAACTCAACACATCTAGTAGTCCAAGAAGGTGTTGTGAAGGTTGGTGCGGATGATGCAGACATTCAGTTGGATGATGTATACCACGTACCGGGTTTGAAGAAAAATTTAGTTTCTGTTTCTCAAACTAAATATTTTGGAAAATATATTTTATTTGGTCTAAATGATGTGAAAGTTCTTGAAAGTGTGAAAAACATTGGTGGCGATGTTGTCTTTTCGGGTAAAAAAAAGTCGTTGTTTGTCATGAAAACAGGAGAAACTTATATGAAAAAGGCAAGCCAAACTGATAATGCTGCAATTTGGCACGCTCATTTGGGCATGTTGGTTATCAATTTTTGCACCAAATTTCCTCAAGGAAATTGGTAGTCGAGGTACCACTTCTGCAAAATGTTCATGAAGATGTAGTTTTCCAAGGTTGTCAATTCGACAGGTCTCACCATCTTCCTTTCAAGAGCTCATCAAATCGCAGGACTGGTGTGCTTGAGATCATTCATACCGGCTTGATGGGGCCTATCAAGATGAAAAGTTATAGCAAAAATCTCTATGTCATGGTGTTGGTTGATGATTATTTGAGGTATACGCGGGTGAAGTTCTTAAAGGAGAAAAGTAATGCGTTATCTATGTTTGTGGAGTTCAAAAATTCTGTGGAAAAAGTGCTCGAAAAGAAAATCAGATGTTTGTGAAGTGACAATGGAGGGGAATTCATGTCAACTGATTTCTTTCAGTTTTGTGAAAACAACGACATCCTGAGGCAAATAACTTGTGCTCACACACCCCAGCAAAATGGTGTTCGAACAAAAACTTGCACATCTTTCTTCTGTGAGTCGTGCATGGTTACATGACAAGAATCTTCCTCAAGATCTTTGTGTTGAAGCCGTTCAATGCACCTGCCATGTAAGTAATCGGCTGCCTTCATGACCAGGTACTTCTAAGTTTCCATTTGAGCTTTTGTATGATGTAAGACCGAATGTAAACTATTTTCGGGTCTTTGGCTTTGTTTGCTATGTGCACATCCCACAAATTAATTGAACTAAATTTGACCTGAAGGAAAAGAAGTGCATTTTTGTTGGTTATGATTCATGTAGGAAATGGTGGAAATGTATGGATCCTGAAACGAAAAAGTTCGTTATCTCTAGAGATGTTGTCTTTGATGAAGTATCAACTTTTTACAATGCTCAAAGGGGTTTTGTACTAGGGATGATATTTGAAGGTGATCAAAAGGGGTTGGAGTTGTGACCTAAAGCAAATGTGGAAACTCCAAATTAAGATACAACATGCTCTAACACAACGGATGATGTACAGGTTGTACGGAGGCATGTAAGGGAACGAAACCAGCTAAGTTATCTCAAAGATTATGAGGTTCAACTTAATCTTTGTACGGTTATTGATTATGAGGAAAATCTTCATCTCAATACAACCGCTTCTTGTTTAATAGAAGAAGAGCCGACATGTAATGAAGAAGCACGGGGAAATCCAGATTGGGAGGCAGCAATGAAAGAAGAATTTGATACTCTAATGAAGAATGAAACGTGGGAGCTTGTACCAAAGCCTGAAATTCGTACGCCGATTACTTGTATGTGGGTTTATCATCTGAAAAGAAAATTAGATGGTAACATTGAAAAGTTCAAAGCTCAGCTGGTTGCTCGTGGATTTTCTCAGAATTATGGGATCGATTATGAAGAAACCATCAGTCCAGTGGTAAAATAGTGACAGTAAGATCAATCATTTCACTTTCTACCTCGAGAAATTGGAAATATGGCAACTTGACGTGAATAATGCATTTCTTTATTGAGCGTTATATCGAGAAGTGTTTATGGAGTAGCCTAATGGATATGAATCTAAGCAATTTCCCTTCCATGTTTGTCGGTTAAAGAAGACATTGTATGGGCTTAAACAAGCACCACATGCTTAGTAGGGTAAAGTTGCTTCATACTTCATTTTTTTATGGTTTTACAGTTGCTTAAATAAAATTCAAGTTTGTTTGTGAAAGGAAACTCAAAGAGTCATTTTCTGATCTTGTTGTATGTGGATGATATGATAATTACGGGAGATGATAAAGCAGCAATCTCTTGTTTGATGAAAGATTTGGCAACTCATTTTGAGATGAAAAATCTTGGTGGAATTGGATGTTTTCTCGGGATAGAGGTGGAGAAATCTAGTCATGGTTATTTTATATCCCAACATCGATATGCAAGGAATCTGGTGGAGCAATTTGGAATGGGGGAGTCTAAATAAATATCTACTCCCATGGAGCCACATCTCAAGTTAAAGAAGGACGAAAGGGAACCACTGAAAGATCTAAGGCGATATTGACACCTTGTTGGTAGTTTAATTTACTTAACTATCCCAAGACTATAAATTGCTTATTCTGTAGGAATTATTTCTCAGTTTATGGAGGATCCTACAACTCAACACTTGAAGGCTGCCAAGAGGATTTTGCGTTATCTGAATTGTTTATATACTTATGGGTTTTCTACCATATTGGTAGTGATTTTATCTTAAAAGGATTCACAGATTTTGATTGGGCTGGAGAAGCGGGTTCTCGTCGCTTAACTTTGGGGTATTGTTTTAGTTTTGGTTCAGCGGTTGTTTCATAGTGCAACAAGAAACAACCTATTATTGCTTTATCAAGTGTCGAATCGGCGTACGGGGCTGCAACAATGGCTGCACAAGAACGTGTTTGGTTGAAGTGTTTGATGGGATTATGTTGTACACATATTTTGTGACAGCGAAGGAACAATCAAGCTTGCTTCCAATCCAGTTTTTCATGGGTGAACAAAGCACATTGAAATTCATTATCACTTTGTGCGTGAGAAAGTGTTGAACCAAGAATTTGAACTAGTAGGAGTTTCAACTCATGATCAGGTAGCTGATCTATTTACAAAGGCTTTGGCAAGAGAAAAGTTTGAAGAGTTTAGGGCTCCTCTAGGTGTTGTTGATCACAATTATGCACTAAGGGGGAGTGTCACATATTAGTGCATCCTACGAAAGTCGTTGCTATTTTCTTGGAATGGACCAAGTCTTGCAAGTTACTGAATAAATGGGAGTTTGTTTACGGCAGTAGAAGTTTATGATGATTAGTTGAGTATTTGTAGGGATTTTCTAGTTTAGTTCTTATCTATAAATGTTAGCAGCTTATTGTAGTAATTCACCATTTTTAGTGTAATAAGAACTACTTCTTTATCTTTGGGTTTTTTTATACTTTGGTCTCCACTTACTTTCAAAATAAGCCAAAATAAGACAGTTTTTCTTATAATCACTGCTCTGTCAAATACACCCTAACTGTCCTAACTATCTTTTGAAAGAATTTAAAAGACAATTATACCCTTCAATGACTAACTTAATCCTAGACAAAGGCTCTGTTTGGCAGAGTTTTTTAGCGGATGCGCTTATAAGAAAGACATTTTTTAGTGTTTGGTAAAGTGCTAAAAAATAGCTTATTTTGAAAGCAAAAACTTTTTTGGGAGAAAAACAGAAGTTGGTCTCCACTTCTTTCAAAATAAACAAGTTTTGCTTATAAGCACAACTCTACTAAACAGAACCAAAATGGTGGGCTTTAAAGTGAAGCCCAGGACGATAGAGAAACCAAATCCAAAAGAGAAGAAGTCAAACAATTGACTGGGGTTTAAAATGAAAATGTGTCCAAGTTGATGAAGCAAACGCAATTACAAAATCTCTCCCACTGCAGTCTCCGGAGCCGCCCCAAAACACCTCCGACAATGGCATCGGCGTTGAGATCGACCCTTCTCCGCCGCATCAGAGTCCCGGTTTCAGTCTCCCGGGCGGTGACCATCGATGGGTCTAAGCTCGGTGGTGCTCGGCTGATGTCATCGCACGGCGACGATCGCCTCGATAAGGAGGAAGTCACCTCAAGAATCCTCGACATCGTCAAGTGCTTCCCCAAAGTGGACCCCGCTAAGGTCGAGTTGCTTTCTTTACTTTATGCGAATTGTTGTTTATGCTAGCTGAATTTGATTTAGATTACATTTTGTTGTTTCTTAGTTTTTAGAATGTAGGGTAAAATGTGAGTATATGCAGTAGCTAGATGAAGAGGGATGAGCTTTAGGTCTTTTTTCATTAACAGTTATTGTGTGTTTCTAGTTTCTGAACCATTTTCGACCGATAGATGACACCAGGGGAGCTTTTAATTCCATAAATGATCAGTCTGAACTTTTTTCTTATTGGGCCTTTTTTAGTATTTAGGAATATATGAAGTTGCAAATCGAGATTTTCTTTGGTTCGCTAATGGAAATGACTTGAAATGCTGGAAAGAAAGGCCCTTATAAAATGACTTGGAGCAGGAAATGGTTTTGATTTTTAGTTTTTTTAAAGCAGAGTTTGAGGACATGATCAAACTAATGATCATTTAGTCTCTGAATATAAATGTGTTTCCTGTTCTTAGCTTTGATTCTTTATACTAGTCGTGTGGAGGTAATTTATGCTTCAGACTGTGTGGTGACATACATGGCTTCTTGCTAAATAGGGGGCAATTCTATGATGGGCAAGTGAAATAAGACCTTGGATGTTACGGGGAACAATTTTGTGCTTCAGCATAAATTCTATGCATGCTATTATTAGCCCATTAAATTCTTCCTGTACCAAGTCTGTTGGTCCCTTTTTATCTGTGATTGTTAGAATTCTTGTGTTGTAGTTCCTGTGAAATCGTAACTCTGTTAATCCTGGTTCCATTGGATGCAATTACTTGTTAGGGAATTCCTCTATGGTAGTTCTTGAAAGTTTTGTATTTTTATTCAATTTAAGTCTCAAGGTTTGCACATTATTCTCCCTTAACACTCTATGAACTTGCACCCACAACCTCCTTTATCAGTTAGAGTAGATGTGTAGTGGCATGTAGCATCTTTTTCTTCTTTTTGGAGCACACTACTCATTATTGGTTCTTTAGTTAGTTTAACACAAGGTTCAGTGTTTTGTTGAAGCTAGTACCCTCTATCCTACCTGTAGAGTCCTGTTAATCGTAGTATGAACTGGGCTGTATGTGATTCTGGAGCTTACTACTAGATTTGGTGATGTGTAAATTTGCAACCCCTTGGTTCACCAGCAGTAGCCATTGATTTCTCTTTCTTGATGTGGTATTTCATCTCATTAGTTGTGACGATAAAGTTTTAGTAGATGACTGGAATAGATGTTGACACCTGCTTCTCTCATGCTATAATCTCT